>JAODAL010030096.1:0-50519 GCA_025379985.1 Phyllomedusa bahiana | reverse complement strand
AAATTTTTAAAGGGGTTTGTTCCGCTACAATGATTGGGTTTAAAATTTAAAGATCTTTAAAAAACAAGCACTTTGAAATAATGTTCATTACAAATGTCCTACTGATTTTGGCTAGCCCGTTAGATTACTACACCCACTCTCAGATCTCTATAGTACCGACCTTTTGATCTTATTTACGCGCAGGTCGAATGACTACACCTTTGAAGACAGGTTGGAGCAGAGAGCACAAAATCTTCTGTGTGGAGGGGGGGGGGAGGAGGAAGGGTCTGTGCCATGCTGCTGGTTTAATCCTGTGTGTCCCTTTCTCCTTGCTCTCTACAAATAGATGTGCACGTACCCTGTCTGTTTACATAATCATGTATGTCTTTGGAACTGTGACTAACAATTTTTATAAAAAGGGGGGCAGGGGAAACTTTATGTTCTCCTGTATTAGTGAAATCCTGGTATGTAACACTGCCCTTGTTGTTGGGGAGATTTGGAGACTTGAAGCTAAGCGGGGATATAGGAACACATGCATCCCCTCTGTTTTAATTAGCACACGCTTCATATTCCTCTCCCCACTCCTAGATCAGCCCTCTCCTCAACAGACCTGGGGCGGGCACACACAGGTGAACTCTGAGAGCAAACCCCCCCCCCCCTGTATAGAAGTTACGTAGCTGCCTGTGTGTGAGGGGAGGGGGGAGGGGGAGCAGAACAGACAACCAAAAACACGCCCCTCAGTTAAATTTTTCCGGGGCACTGAAGCGAAAGCCGTAATGAACAACTTTTTAAGTTAGGGAGACTTGTAAAAAAAAAAATTTTGCTGTGTGCAGCCGGGGGGGGGGGTGGGGGTTGGGAAAGGAGGGGCAGAATCTGCAGCCCAGCCGTCCTGTCCTGCCAAACTAACTTTGAAATAACAATTTTTTTTAACACTTTTTGGCCACAACCTCCCAATGAGGTAAAATTGTCCCTTTTGTTTTTTGCATTCCATTGGTGTCTGTGCCCCCATTTTGACGCTAATAGCCCCTTTGCCCCAAAATTTGTTAGATTTTTTTATAGAAACTGGGCCCCCTGTTGTCAGTGAGCCAAAACCCCATATCTAATCCATATAACTTTTAAAAGTTCATTGCAGTCCCCGCGTTCAGTTTGGTGCAAATAGTGAAACTTGTATGCAAATTTTGGGGTTTCAGATATTTTAAGTAATGGTGTTGTTGTCACATTGAAAAAAGCCCTATCCATTTGTATAACTTTTAATAGTTGTATACTCACTCTGTGCGTTCCCTTTTTTTAACAAAAAATATCGGACAAGTGGCTATTTGCGCAAAAAATCAGTTTTAAATCCCACTAAAAAAAAACTGTTGTTTTTTTGTTACGTTTTTTCCCCCCGCCGCATTTCACAATATTTGATAAAACAATTCTGTTTTAATCCTATTGGGCCTTTGGAAATTAGAGGGATTTTAAGAATCCTGGATTTGCTGTCTTTGCAGTACAGTTTCTCAATAAGGACTGTTAAAAAACCCCCCCTTCCCATACCCTTTTAAATTTGTATCTTTCTGACCATGGAGTGAACTACAAGTGGTAAACGAACAAAGAGGGGTCTAGGACATGGAGGTAGTGGTACGAGAGAAGGTGCTGCTTCCACTGCTGCGGACAACACACAAGCCAGCACATCGTCAGGCCTGTCATCGCTGGGTCGGTTCCCTGTGAATCTCAGTAATGAAGAGCATCGACAATCTGTTCTTCAGTGGTTAACGCAACCTGCATCCTTCAGTTTTACCTCTTCATCCTCCCAGTCATGGCCACAAATTAGGAGTCATGCTGTGGTACAGGACAAGTATAGTCAATGTCCAGTTTACTAAAATAGTGATTCAAATACTTGTTTCTTCCAGCACTTTTTATTCTGAGGGTCCATAAGGGCATCTGTGCTGGTTTTGGGGTCATGCCGCTGTAAAAGACAGGGATCGTCAATGTCCTGTTTACTAAAATAGTGATTCAAATACTTGTTTCTTCCAGCACATTTTATTCTGAGAGTCCATCAAAGATATCTTTGCTGGTTTTGGGGTCATGCCACTGTAAAAGAAAACAATAGTAAAGATCTTATTGAAAAAAGTGTATTTCCCACCCTTCAAGGCCATCAAAATTAACAGTGGTTACTGGGTGTCCACCCTCCTTGATCCACGTTCCAAACCAAAAGTGAGCAATTGCCTTCCACCAACACAAATTGACAGTATAATGCAGGAATTTGAGACAGGGCTCATTGACCAACTGGAACCCCTAGGGCCCTGCCAGCTGAACCTCCACATTCCCGGTTGGGACATTCTTGCTGCTACCACATATGTGACAAGATGTTGGTCCCTGGTGCAAACAGTGATAGGGGTCTCCTGCCAGTTCCCATGTGCCATTTCCAATACCGGTCTTGTTTTGTGTGAAAGGGGCCCCTCTGCAGCTGCTACTGCTGTACCTGCTGTGGTTATGCCGCCCTCATGTTTTCGGATAGCCATTGAACATAATTAATTATTTTAGCATATGAATTTTTTTCTGTGACTTTTATAGCCTAATTGTCTCGCCTAACATGTAGCATGTATCAAGCTTGGGTGTAACAATAAAGCTGTTGTTCCTCTCCCATAGACTTTAATGGTCATCGGCAATAATTTACTATCAACATGATAATTGCCGATATCAACTCAATATCGATTGTTGACACAATCGCTCATCACTATACTTTTTGATTGTTTTTAGTGCTAGTAGTGTTCTGCTGACATTGGATTGTGTTTGTATGTTACTGCCACACTGTGCACCTATGCTAATTTTTACAAATTTTTTTGGGGATTTGCAGACCAAATATTGTTTTAAAGAATAAAAGATGAGCTGGAGTTAAATACATACATAAAAGACTTAGACAAAAATATACTGTAACTTTTAATATATGTTAAAGATTTTTTTCTTGAGAACTAGTACTTTTTAATGATTATAATTAGAGATGGGCGAATTTCTAAAAAATTAGTTTCGCCGAACAGCTATTTCCTGGCTGCAGAGAGCCTGTAGGGTGTTGTAGAACGTTGTGCCATGCTCAAATATGCAAAGGAAGCGTAGTTTGGTCTTCATTCAATGCTGTGGTTTAGTATGACACGCACATGACAGCCGCTGCTCTTAGAACCGCTTCACTCTTCAATTCCCTAGGCAATTACAGGGGCAAAACTGACCAAATAAGTGAAGCGGGAACACAGCCTGACAAGGTAACGTCAGCGACAGCTTTAAAGAACTAAGCTGAGGGCCAAGATCCTACTATAGCGTCGGAGTGCATTCCTTTTATACAGACATCAGATGATTCCACAGATTATGACAGAACCTGTTCTGTTAAACGCTGATACATGTAGAAACCCTCCAAAAGAGTGGAGAGGGTGTCTGCAGTAATTTTGCATTGACATCACTGATCATTTTGCCCTTTTCATCCGTCAGTGTCCGCTTTCAATCGGTCAATAATCCATCAGTATTGCTAAAATCCAAAACAAACAGGAGTTGATCCAAAACAGAGATGACCAGTAAATGGGATATTTGCATGTTTTCGGTTTGGTTCCCGTATCCACCCTGCTTTTGGCTACTAATCATCAGACAATCCTAATCCTTTTCATTCCTTCTGACAGATAAAAAGAAGGGGAAAACCAAACAATGACAAATTCTGGAGGTGGAAGCAACATCAGGAGCCCACAGAGTGGCAGAATGATGCAGTGTGGAGGTGACGGCAGCAGCAGCATGAGGTCAGGCAGTGACACAATGACAAATTCTGGAGGTGGCAGCAACATGAGTAGGCCACAGAGTGGCATAATGACAGAGTGTAGAGGTGGCGGCAGCAGCAGCAGCAGCATGAGGTTAAAGAGTGGCACAATGACTGAGTGTGGAGGTGGGTGACAATTCCAGTCCCTGGTAAAGATGGTGGGAGGCAGATGGAGCAACTGGCAGCAGATGTGTGGCATCAGGTGGGTGGCAGCATCAGAATAGTGGCTGAGGCAGGTAGAATCCAGACTCATTTCTCAAAGTTTTGGGCAGGCGTCATGGCTTATCTAATCTGATGCATAGGGCATTGGTGTGTGGAGATCCTGGCCAATCCACGCCTGATTAATCTTGTACAAAGGTCAGTCTCTCCACATTTCGAGTGGACAAGCGGGTTCTCCTTGGGGTACGATGTGCCCCACCGCACTGAACACCCGCTCTGATGCCATACTACTGGCCGGGCAAGACAGCTTCTTCACTGTAAACTCGGCAAGTTGCGGCCACACATCCAGTTTGGCTGCCCAGTAGTCCAGCGGATCTTCTAACTGGGGTGGCAGAGTGCTGTCCAAGTAGGCCACCACCTGCTGGTTAAGGGTCTGCTCCAGGTCCTGCTGCTGCTGCTGCTGAGTACTCTGCTCACTAGGAGGGTGAAGGAAGCTGCTAATCAACGACTCCAGACTTAGGCTGCTGCTGATGAAACTGCTACTGCTCCTACCCCCCTCTCCCCCAAGCTCCACACAGCAGCCGTGGCAGTGGTTAATGAGCGATGAGGAACCCCCTGGTCAGACCTGCCTGAGGATGGACGATGGAGCACATAGGCAGCAGCCAACTGACTACACAGGATTTCTCTCTAGTAGGCCAATTTCTCCTCCCTCTGGCCAGCTGGAAAAAAAGGCTCCCATTTGGGACTGGTAGCGAGGGTCCAAGAGGGTTGAGAGCCAGAAGTCATCCCTCTGCCGGAGGGTGACTATTTGGCTGTCACTAGCCAGGCAAATCAGTATGCTGTGGGCCATCTGCGCAAGTGACTCTGAGGGACTTCATGCCTCCATCTCCACTGTATACTGCCACGGTGTGTCTGGGTCATCTGCCTCATCTTCTTCATCTCCCTCTACCTCCTCCGGATGCTCCTCCTCTCCTGTCACCTGAGTAGAAAAAACCACTCATTTCGCCAGGCACTGCTTGTGCTCCAATGTCCTCATCCTCCTCCAGTTCAGCCCCCACTGGATGTAGTCACCACGTCTCCAGTCCCCTGACCAGACAGATTTTGCAGCATCTGTTCCAGGACATGAAGCAGTAGAATGACATTATTAATCCTATAGTCCTGGCGACTGACAAATAACGTGGCCTCCTCAAAGAGCCTTAGCAAATGGCAGGTGTCACGCATGAGCTGCCACTGGCTGATATCAAAATTACACAGGGGAGTACTCCTGTCCACTTGGATCATCAAAAAATCATTAATGGCCTTTCTCTGTTCATAGAGTTGGTCCAACACATGGAATTCTAGGATGTGCTTGGCTTTGTAGGAATGGATGAAGTGAAAGGGCACAGTTTCCTGGCCATTTTTAGAATGTCTTGAAGATGGGTGGAAGACTTCAGGAACCTTTTGACAACCAGATTGAACACGTGCGCCATGCAGGGTGCATGGGTCATCCCTTCTCGGTGCAGTGTGTACACCATGTACCTTCCATTGTCTGTCACCATGGTTCCGATATGCAGTTGTCGCGGAGAAAGCCACACATCGATATCTTGCTGCATGACACAGAGCAGTTCCTCACCTGTGTGACTTGGGCTCGCCCGGGCAAAAACCAGGTGTAGAACGCGTAAACACCGCAGTTGCCCGCAAAATGTGGTATGATGGAGCAGCACTTAGACTTGTGGAGGCTGAGGTGGTGGTGGAGGAGGAGGCGGACATTGGTGCAGAAGCAGCAGTTTGACAACGTGGAGGAGTAAGCGGCGTCTCCTGTCCAAGTTGTTTGTGTGGCTGGGCAGGAAGCACATTCACCCAGTGGCCCGTAAAGGACATGTACTGTCCCTAACCATAGTTACAGCTCCACACATCCGCACTGCTGTGCACCTTGGAAGAATCCGATAGGCTCAAGGACTGGCCCACCTTCTGTTCTATATATATATATATATGTGAAGGGCTGGTACTGCCTTTTTAGAAAAGAAATTACGGCTTGGGTCTCTCAACCTCAGCTCGGCACAAGCCATTAGTTGTCTGAATGGTGCAGAGTCCAGCACTTGTAAAGGGAGGGACTGCAGTACCAACAACTTGGACAGGAGCACGGTCAGCTTCTGCACCTTAGAATGGTTGGACACATACTGTTGTCTCTTGGCAATCTTCTCGTTAAACGACTGCTGGCGCCATGAGTGGCGGGGAGCTGGAGCATCTGGACTGGGAGGTGATGGCAAAGACAAACAGCTCCCTTCAGCAGAGGTGGTGGAGCCTTGACTGGCTGAAATGGCATGCGTGCCACTGGGTGCTGCTGCTGTTGCTGCGGCGGCAAGATGTACCACCACATCTGAGACACGTTACTCCCAGGCCACGGATGGTGGGCGCTGCATGTGTTGACGCAGGGCCATGGTGCCAACGTTAGCTCCCTGGCCATGCTTCACTTTCTGCCCAAAGATTCTACATATACACATATTTGGCTCCTCTGGTGTCTTAGCAAAATTCTGCCACACCGCCGAGGAGGTGATTTTACCGCCAACGCTCCGCACTGAGTGACTACTACCGTCGCTGCCTCGCTGAGTCCCTGTGCTGCTACTTTCTTGGACCTGCGAAGCGGGTTTTCTACCCCATGGCCGTTTTGCTCCCGACCCTGCACTGCTGCCACCCTGCTGACTCACGGCCACACTACCGACTTGCTGGCTGCGCCACTGCCTGATGCACAAGCTGACACCCTCTTCTCCCGACGATGATGAAAGCCCTTGCTGCACTCGGCTCCCAAGTGCGATCGGCTACATCATCGATTTGTGCTTGCCCGTGCTATTCTCCTCTACGATCTCACTATGCAGAGCCTGACTGCTTGCAACATGACCTCCCGTGCCACTCTCTACATCACTACTTTCCTGCCTACTGCAAAAAGCAGTGAATGTCTGCCCCACCTCTTCGCTCCCAAGCAGCTGCTGACTGTCCTCAAAGAGTTCATCCTCGCTGTATAGTGGCGCTGAGCCCAGACCATATAGTAGATCTCTGGCTGAGGGAACCGAACGGGACAGAGGCGGGTTGAGGACAGGTGAGGGCCGATGACCCGCTCACGGGCCATGCCAACTAAGGGTTGTCTGACGTTCCCACCGACTCTTGGCTGGGGTTGTCCGATGTCACCTGGGAGGAAGTGGATGACCTAGTCAACCTATCAAGAACCCTTGGGTTGCTGGTCAACAAATAGCCGCTAGATGACACCGGCAGTTCTGCCCTCACCCCTGCTGCAACGTCCCCTTACTGTGCTACGACCTGTGCCTGCTCCACGAACGTTTGTGCCACTACCACTCGCATGTGAAGAGCCTGCCACCTCTCTGTCTGACACACTGTTTGATCAAAAAATGTAATTAAGCCTTGTGTATGAAATATCGTACAGAAAAAACAGATGTAAATTAGGTTGTATAGAGGACCAAAAAATAGACACCCTGTACTTTAGTCCAAATTACCACACAATCAATATATTAAATTAAGCCTTGTGTATGAATATCGTACAGAAAAACTAGATGTAATTTAGCCATTTAGAGGACCAAAAAGTAAAGACACCCTGTATTTTTGTCCAAATTACCGCACAATCAAGAGGTTAAATTAAGCCTTGGGTATTAAATACCCTACAGAAAAACCAGATGGGACAGAAGTACACCCACCCTGGACTTTAGGGAGAATACCCCACAAATTACAAGAAAATAATAACGCTGGTTAAATAACAAGCATGCAAATTACACACACTTGTTATGGTCTTTCTCCCCAGTCGCTGATAAAACGAGTTTGTTTTATAATGCGTGCAATATAGTGCAGCAGCAGCAGCTAAATGCTTATGACAGGACACACAGTGAGAAGTGTGAGGATTTAAGATAACGTCCGTATTTATAGGGCTGTGACGTCACAGAAGCCCGCCGGTCGCTGATTGGCTTCATGTCTGCACATGTTAAGGGTGTTCCTTTCTTCCTCCCAGAGTTCTCTGCTCCATGTAACGCCATGTGCTCGCGGCCATTTTACCAATAAAAAAGATGCTTCGTTCCCGCGAATCATCCTAAACTTTCAATTTGTGCAGAACCGAAGTTTTCCTGAAATTCTAAACAAATTCCACTTCATTAGAATCGATTCGCCCATCTCTAATTATAATGTATGTCTATATACACCTTCATAGCAGAAGGAGCAAAAGACATATCTGAAATTGATTCAGATCCATTTTCCATTATCAATGTAAGTTCATATTAATGATGGGGATTGCTGTAAAAACACAAAAATTACAGTAGCACACAGTAGACATTAAAGGAGTTTTATCTATGAACTGTTTGTGCTCCTCAGCTAATTCTCTGAGATTGAATTTGAAATCCAGGGGCAAGTCTCTCCTCTCAGCAGGCATTTCTCTACTCCCAGGAGGCGTGTCTCTCCTCACTGAAGACCTGTGACATCATCATTCTAGGTGAGGCAGTAGAAGCAGAAGGATGTCTGCAGAGAACAGCTATACAGCCTCCTGTATGCTGCTCCTGTGTCTGCAGAGCTTCAGGTTGACTCCACAAGCTCCTTGCTATGCTATATGCAGTTATACACACAGCCTGAACTGATGAGACATTTGAGGAGTGTACACTGCTCTCCCTCCCCCTCTGTTACCAGGCAACAGACTGGGTTATATGGAGCAATGTACACTGCCCTCCCCCTCCTCCTCTCCCCCTGTTAACAGGCAGGAGACTCTATGATACTTTGTTATATGAGGGGATCTGTGACTTAAACAGCCAGTAATTGCCCAGATCATTCACACTAGAGCTGGGAGATGTGTATAGAGACAGCAGACTTTGGTTTCACTATCGATTTTAACAGCTCAGAGGGGAGAAAACACAGAGTTTGCAGGCAGCCAATCACAGCGCAGGGGGCGTGGCCAGGGCATTTCCTGTCTGGGAGTGTATCCCAACATGCTGAATGAAATGTCAGCCAGCCAATCGCAGTGCAGGGGGCGTGTCAAGGGGGCGGGATCCAGCCAGGGGGCGATTCCCGACCAGCAGCAGCAGAAACAGAATACAGATTTACAGAAAAGCTCATATCTGCTAAACCAAGTGACTGAGATAATGCAAACCAATTACAAAAGTGCTTATTTTTACTGTCCCCATAATCTGAGACATGATCTTTGTAGCAATAAAACCCCTTTAAGAGCGACATGTCCTAAAATTGGCAGCACCGCGGCAATTTTTAGGTGCATTAAATCAGTGTAAAGTCAGATCCGCTAAAAAATGTGACATCATTTATACCTTGCATAGTAAACTTAAAGCGCCTAAAAAGTCTCATTGCGCAAATCGTAAGGCATAGCATATTATTTGTAGTGTATGAAATGCACCTATTGAGGCGCTTTACGTAACGGAGGTGCATAACATGCCATTACTAGTGTATGTAATGCGCCTCAATAGGCGCATTGCGTTATGGAGACGCACAGCGTATCATTGCTACTATATGAAATGCGCCTCTTTAGGCGCATTAATGTGTCAGGCCTGACTTATAATGTGCCTAGTTTTGGTGTACGACAGTTCATTTACATCGAGAATATGGCATCAAAAGTGTTTCTGGCACAAAATTAACCAAAAAACGGCACTTGCGTATTGGGACATGTCGCCCTAAAACTTATACAAGCATTGAACCTATGGAATATTTAAAATGCTATCCTTTGTAAATGTATAAAATATAGACTTTTAGGGAGACATGTATGAAAGGTTTTTTTTACCTTTTCTGGCGTAAAATGCAACAAAGGTGAGAGATTCATCTAAATTGCCGATGTATGGCACGTCGAACAAACATGTTTGGTGCATTATGCGCCAGACTTGACACTTTGTAATGCGCAAACATGTGAGATCATTCTGGGGGCATTATTGAGGAGTGTCACACCACATTCGTTCTATTAGACACATATATGATTGAGGCTCGGCAAAACTAGGCACAGTACTGCTGGAACAGGCAGACCTATTTCAATGTGGTCTGCCTGAGCCTGAGCAGTCGTAAAGGAACTACAGTAGATTTGCCATTAGAGCAAAAAATGTCCCCTATTTCTCAACTTATACTAGCAAAATAATAAAAAGTAATTTATGACATTATGAAAGTATATACAATTCAGTTACATAAATTTCATAATAAATTATATGATATCGAATTAAAAAAAATATATCTCAAAAATATAAAATTATCTCCTATAAAATGTATTTAAGATTAATAAAATCTGAAACTAATTTAAAATTAATTTAAATTAATGAAACCAATACAGCACCTACCGTAGTCCTATCAGTGATTACAAACACATCACAAGCTACAGATAAAATAAAAAGGTGTTTTAAATAGCATGTCAGTGAATATAAACTATGGTAGTGCTCTTGCATGTGGCACCACAAGTCTCAGTGAGAACTGTGATGTGCCAGCTATTGCCAGTATATTGCCATATACATATTTGGCGCATTACTAATGCATGTTTGACACATTCCTAATGTGCCAAAGATCCGTAGCACGCCAAACACAGATGAGAGGCAACTCGAACCTTAGACTCCATTCATGACCACACATTCACCACTTTCATATATTCAGGCGCATTTTTCACTGACAAAAGAAATGAAAAATGCCTTGACACGTCAAGTTTCATACAGGTCACCCCAAAGTGTGCACTTTGATCAAGTTGCATATGTTCACCTATGATGTCAAAGTCGAGGGACATATGTAAATGTATCAGAGTGTGCACTAAAAGCCTCTATTTTATACATGAACAAAGTATAGCAGCAATGCATTTTGCATACTTCCATTGGTTCAATTCTTATATGGGTTTTGGTGTGTACTATGTTCTATTGTAATTTTTGTTTTTATACAGTTTGCTTTTTGCATTGCAGCCATAGCAGTTTGCACTCATGGCTGTTGGTTTCAAAAGTAGTAGGTTTTGTTTGGACAGACAGACAGACATTATCAGAATGCTGCACTTTTACCTCAGTATTGCACTCAAAGTAATTACTTGAAAATAACATTACAACAAAGATAATGTCACATGTAGGTTATGTGAATAAAAGAGTTGCCCCACTATACATATTGGTGACATATTGATAGGACATGCCATAACCCGAAGCCATAACCTGATGTCTTTAAAATCCCACCGAATGTTCGGCCTCACTGCCTTCCTTTGGCTAAACTGCTCGTTGTACCGGAGCCACGCCTGACCTCCCTAAACCCTGTAAGCCTCACCATTACATCCATATAACAGAACAAAGCAATGTTCTGGTGGCTTTTCCCCGACCACACTGGTCAAAATCATGAAAGCCTGTAACCAGTTATTAAACATCTGTGGAATAAGCCACCAGTACCTTTTTTCTCTTCCTCCTTCTTACTCTTGCCCCTCTTTCCTTTATCAAAATTAAACTTCCCCTAACCTGCTTCTCCACTGTTACTTATAACAAGCTTTCCTCCAAATTAAACTTCAATACCTGTAATCTTGACCCATTCCCTTCCCTCCTAATTCCAGATCTTAGTACTGTTACCCACCCAACCCTCACCCATCTTTACAACATATCATTTATCTGGCATCTTCCCTTCCTCCTTTAAATATGCTACCATCACACCCACCCTTAAAAAATCATCTCTTGACCCCTCCTCGCTTTCACCCCATCTCACTGCTTCCATTTGCCTCTAAACTCCTCGAACCGCATACAAACAATCACTCCTCAAATTTAAGTCTGCACTTACTTTACTCGCCAAAGAGGATTATCTTACCATAGTCATATCCTTTCTGTCTCACTAGACAACTATTCAACACCTTCAACTCTCTCTTCCATACCCCAGCACCTTCTCCCTCATCTCTCTTCTCAGCAGATGATTTTGTTACTCTCTTCCTAAACAAAATCAACCTCATCAGAGAAAATTTCACCCCACAGTCCAGACCACCCATTTCTAAATCTGTTCAGTTCCTGCCGTCCGCTTCTATACCTGCACTGGCCCCACCAACCACTCTTATACCCACACAGTCTCCACCACCTACTTCTATGCTTGCACCATGCTCTTTCCCCCAACCTGCTTCTCCATTGTTACTTATAACATACTTTTCTCTCTATTCTCCAAATCCAACTTCAATATCTGTAATCTTGACTTAATCCCATCCCACCTCATTCCAGATCTTAGTACTGTTGTTATCCCAACCCTCACCCATCTTTTCAACCTATCATTAACCTCTGGCATCTTCCCTTCATCCTTTAAATATGCTACCATCACACCCACCCTTAAGAAATCAGCTCTTGACCCCTCCTCTCTGTCCATTTTTCACCCAATTTCACTGCTTCCATTTGCCTCTAAGCTCTTCAAACCGCATGTCTATCTTGAACTGTCCTCTCATCTAACTCTCTACTTGACCCACTGCAATCTGATTTCCGATCCCACCACCCTCATAAACCACCCTAACCAAAGTCACTAGCAATCTAGTAAATTCTAAAGCCTCATGCCCTTAGTCTGTGCTTCTCCACTTAGACCTGTCCTTAGACCCTTGATGCTGTTGACCATTCCCTTCTGCTACAGATCCTCTCATCCCTTGACATCACAAACGTAGCCCTTTCCTGGATCTCCTCATACCTCTTTGATTGAACGTTCAGCATTTGTCTCGCACCACCTCCTCCTCTTGCCCCTTATCTGTTGGTGTCCCTCAGGGGTAAGTCCTGGTTCCTCTGCTCTTCTCTATTTACACTCTTGGCTGGGGCCACTTCATAGCATCACATAGCTTTCAGTACCACTTATATGCTGATGACACCCAACTCTACATCTCTGGCCCAGATATTAGGTCTGGATCCCAGAGTTTCTACCATCTTCATATTCTCCTCCCGTTTCCTAAAGCTAGTTGTGGAGAAAACTGAATTTATCATCTTTCTGCCATCCCACTCTATCCCCCACCTGATCTATCTAGCACTGTCAACGGTTCTACACTTCTTCCGGTCAAGTAAGTCCATTGCCTTGGGACAACCCTTGACTCCTCTCTTTCCTTCAAGTCCCACATTGAAGCCCTTACCACCACCTCCACCTGAAAAATTATTTTACAAATCCGCTCGTTCCTTAACTGTGATACTAGAAAAATTATAGTCCACACCTTGTCATCTCCTGCCTTGACTACTGCAACATCCATCTCTGCAGCCACCCATATAGCACTCTTGAATCCCTTCAATCTATCCTCAACTCTGCTGCCCATCAGATCTAACTCTCTTCTCATTTCTTATCTGTCTCTCCCCTCTGCCAATCCCTTAACTGGCTTCCCATTGCCCAGCAAATTCAGATCAAGTTACTAATTATGACCTACAAGGCTCTCCATAACCTGTCCCCCATATATCTTAATCTCCAGAATCCTCCCCTCACACAATCTCTGTTGCTCACAGGTCCTTCTTCTTTAATTTCCCTTTTCAGCTCCTCACACAACCGTTCATGACTTTACCTGCACTTTCCCCGGACTCTGGAATTCATTATCCCAACACATCAGACTCTCCATCACCCTCACTAGCTTAAAAGCAACCTGGAAACTCATCTCTTCAGGATAGCCTATAACCTACAGTAACCCCGCTGCCCCTACACCATACTACAAACATGTCTTCCCCTTTATCTTCTATCTCTTTTCTCCTTTCTTGTACATTGTAAGTCTTCATGGGCAGAGTCCTCTCTCCTTCTGTACCAGTTAATAGTCATTTGTTGTTGCTACTGTACTTTATTTGACATATGTATTTAAATCTATATATGATCCTCTATGGTACAAAGACAAGAGGCCAGTCTCCACAAATGCCTAGGAAATGTACTATATGCACTCTGTCATCGTGGAAAGGCACACTAAATAAAATAAAACATAACTTTTATTTAGACCAAATAAAATATTTATAACGTGTAGAACAGCGCTAAAAATGGAATAATGTTTGATAAATAAGCCGCAATGAAAACACTTACCCAGGGAGGATTTTAGGTAACACAAAAGTAAGAATATTGAGGGAAAGTTCTCACCCTAATAGCCCTCAAGATATTCCAAGTGATACCCTATCCTGATATGCGGGAGTATACACGTTCTGATAAGGACGGCCCCGATAGGAACCTAACCCTGGTGTAACTTACCTTAGCTTGCCCTCAGTATTATATTGTGGCATATGGTAAGCAAAATCAGCCTTACTTTACTGGAGTCCCAACATGTTTCGACGCCTACCCGAACCTCCTCAGGGGACAATGATTGGTAGGCTGGAAAGATTAAAGTAAATATATAAGTGCTCAAAAATAAATGAACAAATGTGCAATGATCTTATCAAAAATTAAATAAGGTAGTGAACATCGTCTTACCTACAAAGGTTGCGGTCTAAAGTTCCATAAAAGAAAGGAGCATATGGCTCCTAGTATCCTGACACAGCTATGGTGTGCTGTGTAATGAGTTACAGACTGGCTCGCATTTAAATGAGCCCCGTGCTGTCACATGTGTTTGGACGAACAATGTGTGTCATTTCAGACAAGCAGGAAGTGCCGTCACCTAGTCAGAGTGAGGCCCGGCATGTTAGTCGTCGTAGCAACATAAAACGCTCCTGCACGTGGGGCGGAAGTGACCGCATAGATCCAAAACGAGGCTTGAATCGCGGGAAACTTCCGCCGCGCGTCATCCCACTTCGAAACCGGATGTGACGTTCTGGCGTGAGCAGGGGTGTATCTCATACTCGGAGATTACTCCCACAACAGGACACACGCCTCCCATTACTGCCCATTCTGGGATACGTAGGGAGGGTTGGTCACTGAAATGCATGATTAGTGTATACATGACCGAAACCACAGTCAGTGGTTAAAAGTAGGTATTGCTTCAAAACACAGTGATCCAACTGAAGAAAAGTGAATATTATATTATCCCTCCGTAGGATATACAAATAGCCATGATTGGTATAATAGACAAAAATGGTTAATATTAGACATTATAAAAAGCATTGGAAATTAAGCTGTTCATTCAAGCCAATGGGTTGTAGCGTCATTAATGTATAGATCCAGAAGCTCTCCTTGCATAACAATGATTTAATAAAGGTTCCCTTTACGGAGATGAGGTTTAACCATATCTATCCCCATAAATTTTAGTCGTTGGTATGTGCCATTATGTTCAGACCAAATGTGTCTGGAAATGGGGGTATCCCTTTTGTGCTGTATATCTCCCAAGTGTTCGCAACACGACAGCGGAATTCTCGGATGGTTTTCCCAATATATTCCTTACCACAGTGACATTTTACACGATAGATAATGCCCGTGGTTTTACAATTGATGAAATGTCGGATATGGAACCGTTGTCCTGTATGTTGGTTAGTAAATGTCTTTCCTGTTTCCATAAAATTTCAACCCAAACATTCACTACATCTAAAGCAACCAAGGGGTTGCCTGTCTAGCTAAGTATTTTTCTTTGGGGGAGGTGTGTAGTGACTCTGGACCAAAGCGTCATGCAAACTGCGTCCCTTCCTAAATGTAACCAATGGAGATACACCAACTTTCTCCTTGATGTCAGGGTCCATTGTCAAGGTGTCCCAATGTCTCCTGAGAATGTCCCTGATTTCCTTAGAGGCCTCATCATAAGTACCGATTATCCGTGCCAGATTATCATCTGGGTTGGATTGCCGGCCCTTTGGGATTAATAATTTAGATCTTGCCATGTTTAATGCATGATGATATCATTTTAGGATCACATCTTCAGGATAGTTTTTCTCCCTGAATCGTTTTTTCAAATCATAGGCTTGCCTCTTATACTCTGTTGTACTAGAGCAGTTTCAGCGTAGCCACAAAAATTTACCTCGAGGTATTCCTCTTTTTAGAGAGACAGGATGACTGCTCTGCCAATGAAGTAAGGAATTAGAGGATGTGGGTTTGCGGAAGATGGTGGTTGAAATGGAACCATTGACATCTTTAATGATTTTAACATCGAGAAACGTGAGACAATCAGATTGTATTTCTGATGTAAACTTGAGTCCCAAGGTGTTCTGGTTCAATCATTCCATAAATGATAGAAAATGTGCCCTTGGACCGTTCCAGATGATGAAAACGTCATCTATGTAACGAGTCCAAAGACCTATATGGTCAGTCCATTCCGACATGGTTTCATCAAAAACTAGAAGGCTCTCCCACCAGCCGAGGTACAGGTTTGCATAAGATGGAGCTCAGGGACTGCCCATTGCCGTCCCCCTCAGCTGGTGGAAGAACCTTCTGTTGAATAAAAAGTAGAATACAAATTCCAAAAGTCTTAGGACAAATTCACTGTGCCGATCAAATTGTGTTCCTCGAGTATATAGAAAATGTTTTACAGACTGTATGCCCAAATCGTGAGGGATACTGGTGTACAACATCTCTGGCGAACCAGCTTTCAGGGGAGATCTGTATCTCATCCAGTTTCCTCAACAAGTCCGCCGTATCTCTAGTGAAAGAAGAAAGGGATTCTACAAATGGAGCCAAAATTCGTTCGAGATAAATGCCACAATTCTGAGTGAGAGAGTCTATGCCCGATACAATGGGGCGACCCCTTAGGGGGCTAGTTCCTTTGTGTATTTTAGGTAAACTGTAAAAAGTAGATATTCTTGGAAATTTTGGGAACAAAAACTCAAATTCGTTGGCTGAAATCAGCTTATTAGATTTTGCCTCAGTTAGGATGGTCAAGAGTTCAGCCTTAAAATTATTGGTTGGATCACTTGATAAAATATGATAGCAAGATACATCATCTAACAGTCTGTTACACATTTCTAAATATTTTTGATGGTCCAAAAGGACAATGTTACCGCCCTTGTCGGAAGGTTTGACTATTAGATTCTGATCTTGTTCCAGTTTACGTGTTGCCTCTATTTCATCTCGAGTACAGTTAGTGGGAAATCCCCTATCAAGTCTCTCCAGATCTTTGATGACCTAAGAGATAAAGATATCAACACAGGAGATTTCCCCCTGGGGTGGCATTTTGGTGTTTATGGATTTTAGTTCAGTAAAGGGTCCATAACCTGTATTTACTGAATCCTCAGAAATATCATACAAAAGTTTTACACCCTCCAATAGATCCTCACTAATGCCCAATTCCATGCATTCCTTTCTGTTCTTGTGCCATTTAAGTTTCCGGCCAAAAAGGTTAATGTCTTTAACCCACCTGAATAAATTAAATTTAGTGGTAGGGACAAATGATAGTCCCAATCTGAGGACATTCATCTCGTCTTCAGTTAATGGGTGGGACGATAAGTTAATAATTAAGTTTGAATTTAAGTTATCTTTGGGGGGGTTAACTACCTGTAGGTGTTCGGTCCCTTAGTTCGTACGAGTGGTTCCCCACTAAAAAAGGCCTCGATGAGCCTCTTTGACGTTGCCCTCTCCCCCTCCCTCTTCTAGTCCCACATGCCCGTTGTTGGCTCTGACTTTGTCTCTTATGGGAGTCACGTTCAGAGTCCGAAATTTCCGTATCTGTAGATGAAACCATCACTTTGTGATCACTGTTATTATCTTTATTATCTAGATGCAAATATGTCTTATTGTCCCTGAAATCTGAAAGTTCTCTAATGAATTGTTTATGTTTTCTGTCTTTAATGTGATATTGATAGCTTTCTAAGGAATTATGCAGCTGTTATTTCGTGATGTAGTCGGAATGTTGTTCAAATCCCCTCACTATTTCTAATTGTTCGTTTACTCTGTGAATGTTTCTAAATTGAGTTGTTCCTCTTCGAGGAGTAGTTGCATAAATTCTATTGAACCATTAGTGGCTTTTTGCTCCCATTTTTTTATGAACCTTGGGCTCCTGATTTTAACGCCAATGGACCCTGACATCAAGGAGAAAGTTGGAATGTACCCATTGGTTACATTTAGGAAGGGACGCAGTTTGCATGACGCTTTGGTCCAGAGTCACTACACACCTCCCCCAAAGAAGAATACTTAGCTAGACAGGCAACCCCTTGGTTGCTTTAGATGTAGTGGATGTGTGGGTTGCAATTTTGTGTAAACAGGAAAGACATTTACTAACCAACATACAGGACAACGGTTCCATATCTGACATTTCATCAATTGTAAAACCACGGGCATTATCTATCGTGTAAAATGTCACTGTGGTAAGGAATATATTGGGAAAACCAACCGAGAATTCCGCCGTCGTGTTGGCGAACATTTTGGAGATATACAGCACAAAAGGGATACCCCCATTTCCAGACACATCTGGTCTGAACATAATGGCACATACAAACGACTTAAATTTATGGGGATAGATATGGTTAAACCTCATCCCCGTAAAGGGAACCTTGATAAATCATTGTTATGCAAGGAGAGCTTCTGGATCTATACATTAATGACGCTACAACCCATTGGCTTGAATGAAGAGCTTAATTTCCAATGCTTTTTATAATGTCTAATATTAACCATTTTTGTCTATTATACCAATCATGGCTATTTTTATATCCTATGGAGGAATAATATGATATTCACTTTTCTTCAGTTGGATCACTGTGTATTGAAGCAATACCTACTTTTAACCGCTGACTGTGGTTTCGGTCATGTATACACTAATCATGCATTTCAGTGACCAACCCTCCCTACATATCCCAGAATGGGCAGTAATGGGAGGTGTGTGTCCTGTTGTGGGAGTAATCTCCGAGTATGAGATACACCCTTGCTCACGCCGGAACGTCACTTCCGGTTTCGGAGTGGGATGACGCGCGGTGGAAGTTTCCCGCGATTCAAGCCTCGTTTTGGATCTATGCTGTCACTTCCACCCCACGTGCAGGAGCATTTTATGTTGCTACGGCGACTAATATGCCGGGCCTTACTCTGACTAGGTGATGGCACTTCCTGCTTGTCTGAAATGACACACATTAGTCGTTCAGACACATGTGACAGTGCGGGGCTCATTTAAATGCGACCCAGTCTGTAACTCATTACACAGCACACCATAGCTGTGTCAGGATACTAGGTGCCATATGCTCCTTTCTTTAATGGAACTTTAGACCGCAACCTTTGTAGGTAAGACTATGTTCACTACCTTATTTAATTTTTG
Organism: Phyllomedusa bahiana; assembly: GCA_025379985.1. NCBI lineage: Eukaryota > Metazoa > Chordata > Amphibia > Anura > Hylidae > Phyllomedusa > Phyllomedusa bahiana. Next base: position 31,572 of record JAODAL010030096.1, on the reverse strand, counting down.
ATAAGATTATTGCACATTTGTTCTTTTATTTTTGAGCACTTATATATTTATTTTAATCTTTCCAGCCTACCAATTATTGTCCCCTGAGGAGGTTCGGGTAGGCGCCGAAACATATTGGGACTCCAGCAAAGTAAGGCTGATTTTTCTTACCCTATGCCACAATATAATACTGAGGGCAAGCTAAGGTAAGTTACACCAGGGTTAGGTTCCTGTCGGGTCCGTCCTTATCAGGACGTGTATACTCCCGCATATCAGGATAGGGTATCACTAGGAATATCTTGAGGGCTATTAGGGTGAGAACTTTCCCTCAATATTCTTACTTTTGTGTTACCTAAATCCTCCCTGGGTAAGTGTTTTCATTGCGGCTTATTTATCAAACATTATTCCATTTTTAGCGCTGTTCTACACGTTATAAATATTTTATTTGGTCTAAATAAGTTATGTTTTATTTTATTTAGTGTGCCTTTCCACGATGACAGAGTGCATATAGTATATGTATTTAAATCCCCTCAAATGTACAGCGCCATGGAATTAATGGCATTTTAAAATAAATAATAATGAAAAAGTTATTCATGTCTGGTACTCGGAATTGAGAGGTTATTAGGCTGTTGTCACTGAATCTCCTCAAAGCTGCTTTATTTTTTCTCTATAAAATGTAATGTCATCTATGTATTTTCTGGTAGCTGGTTAGAATTTCCAAATTAGTTTCATCATTAGTAATGGGTTGTGGGTAGAGATGGATGAATCGATTCTAACGAAGTGGAATTTGTTTAGAACTTCAGGAAAACTTCGGTTCTGCACGAAGCCGAAGTTTAGAGTGATTGGTGGGAACGAAGCGTCTTTTTTATTAGCAAAATGACCACGAGCACATGGCGTTACATGGGGCAGAGAACTCTGGGAGGAAGAAAGAAACACACTCAATGAAACGTGCAGACATGAAGCCAATCAGCGACCGGCGGGCTTCTTTGACGTCACAGCCCTATAAATACGGACGCCATCTTAAATTCTCACACTTCTCACTGTCTGTCCTGGCATAAGCATCGAGCTGCTGCTGCAGCACTATATTGAACAAATTATAAAACAAACCTGTTTTATCAGCGATTGGGGGGAAAACCATAACAAGTGTGTGTCATTTGCCCACTTGTTATTTAACCAGCGTTATTATTTTCTTGTAGCTTGTGGGGTATTCTCCCTAAAGGCCAGGGTGGGTGTACTTCTGTCCCATATATGCCTAATTTACATCTGGTTGTTCTGTAATGTATTTAATACCCAAGGCTTAATTTAACACCTTGATTGTGGGTTAATTTGCACTAAAATATAGGGTGTCTTTTTTATTTTGTCCCATATACGCCTAATTTACACCAGGTTTTTCTGTAGGGTATTTCATACCAAAGACTTAATTTAACTTCTTGATTGTGCGTTAACATGGACAAAAATACAGGGTGTCTTTAATTTTTTGTCCTCTATACGCCTAATTTACATCTGGTTTTTCTGTACGATATTTCACACACAAGGCTTAATTTAACCTCATGACTGTGGGATAATTTGGAGTAAAATACAGGGAAAACCAAACATACTGGCAACATCATAAAGTGGTAGAGGGTGGAAACAGCATTAGAAAACCACAGGGTGGTCAGTTAGCAGCAGCATGAGTAGGCAACAGAGTGGCACAAGTACACAGCGTGGAGGTGTCGGCAGCAACAGCAGCAGCATCAGGCCAGAGAGTGGCACAATGTCATAATTTTGAGGTGGAGGCAGCTAGGTGACATAATGAGGAGGTGGCGGTAACAGCAACATCAAGCCAGAGAGTGACATGGTGACATAGCCTGGAGATGACAGCAGCATGAGGAGACCTGAGTGGTGAGGTGGCAGCAGCATCAGAAGGCTACATAATAGCCCATTGAAGAGTGGGGAGGTGGGTGTCAATACCAGTCCCTGTTAAAGATGGTGGGTGGTAGAAGGAGCAGCTGACAGCAGATGTTTGGCATTAGGTGGGTGGCAGCATCAGAATAGTAGCTGAGGCAGGAAGCCAAAAGAATCCAGGGTTCAGGGTCTGCTCCAGGTGTTGCTGCTGGTGGGTACCTATATCACTAGGGGTGAAGAAAGCTGCTCATCAACATCCGCAGACTCAGGTTGCTGCTGATGGAACTGGTACTGCTCCTAACCCCCCATCCCTCCACAGCAACCGTGGCAGTGGTACATGAGCACTGATGAACCACCCGGTCAGACCTGCTGGAGGATGGAAAATGGCACATATATGTAGCGGCCAACTGATTACATAGGATGACTCTATAGTACTTAAGTTTGTCCTCCATCTCGGCAGGTGAAAAAATGCCCCCATTTGGGATCAGTAACGAGGGTCCAAGAGGGTGGAGAGCCAGAAGTCATCCCTCTGCCGGATGGTGACAATTCAGCTGTCACTAGGCAGGCAAATCAGCATGCAGCGGGCCATCTGTGCAAGTGATTCTGAGGGACTCCCTGCCTCCATCTCCACTGTATACTGCCACAGTGTGTCTGGTTCATCTGCCTCATCTTCCTAAACCTAATGCTCCTCTCATTTCACCTGAATAAAAAAAAAAAACACTCATTTCGCCAGACACTGCTTATGCTCCAGTGTCTTCCTCCAGTTCAACCCCCACTGGACTCATGTGGCCATGAGATTTAGTCGCCACGTCGCCAGTCCCCTGACCAGACAGATTTTGCAGCATCTGTCCCAGGGCATGAAGCAGTGGACTTACGTTATTCTCATTGTTGCTCTTATTCATTCTCGTCTTGACTACTGTAACTCCCTACTTGTTGGTCTTCCTCTCTGTAAACTCTCCCCTCTCCAATCTGTCCTGAATGCAGCAGCCAGGCTTGTCTTTCTTTCCAGCCGCTATACTGATGCCTCTACCCTGTCATTCTCTTCACTGGCTGCCTATTCAGTACAGAATACAACATAAACTCATCACTCTCACACATAAGGCTCTCCACAGTGCTGCACCCCCATACATCTCCTCCCTCATCTCTACCACCCTACCCGCTCTCTCCGCTCTGCTACTGATATAAGACTACACACCTCACTCATCCGAACCTCCCATGCCCGTCTCCAAGATTTTGCACGTATTGCACCAGTTCTCTGGAACATGTTACCCCATGTGATCAGGCAGACTCACAACCTTCACAGTTTTAAGTGCGCTCTGAAAACTCATCTTCTTAGACAAGCCTATCAAGATCTCTAATTGTTAAGCCCCCAAATTCTGTCACATATTCGTCACTTCCTGCACTTTGGCACCCACAGGCACTTATCTGTATATAGATGTATGGTTGGGATGGCAGGTTCATCCACTTTTATGTGTACTACCCCATATTTATGTAACATGGCTGGTCCATTGTAAACCAAGCACTTGTCACCCTTTGTTTCACCCATACACCCTAATAGATTGTAAGCTCTTGCGAGCAGGGCTCTCACACCTCATTTGTCTCATTTGTCAGTAGCTTTTTTATAATGTAATGTCTGGTTTGTCTATGCTTATTCCCTCTATATTGTAAAGTGCTGCAGAATATGTTGGCGCTATATAAATAAATATTTATTATTATTATTATTATTCATCCCGTAGTCCTGTCGACTGACAGATAATGTGTTCTCCACAAAGAGCCTGAACAAACAGCAGGTGTCACGCATGAGCTACCACTGGCTGACATCAAATTTATACAGGGGATTACTCCTGTCCATTTGGATCATCAAAAAAATGCCCTTTCTCTGTTCATCAATTTCCCCCTTTTCATCAATTTCCCCGTTCATTAATTTACCCCTGTTCAAAAAATTTCCCCATGTTCATCAATTTACCCCTGTTTATCAATTACTCCCTGTTCATATATTTCTCCCTGTTTATCAATTACTCCCTGTTCATATATTTCTCCCTGTTCATCAATTTTTCCCTGATCATATATTTCTCCCTGTTCATAAATTTCTGTTTTTCTCTGTTTATAGTTTCTCTGTTCTGTTTAGCCCAAGGAGGGTGTGCTTGGCGGTGTAGGAATGGCCAGTTCTCTGAATGGTGCAGAGTCCACCACTTTAAAAGGGAGGGACAGCAGTACCACCAACTTGGACAGGAGCACGGTCAGCTTCTGCACTTAGGGATGGCTAGACGCATACTGATGTCTCTTGGCAATGGTCTCGGTGAACGACTGCTGGCACCATGAGTGCCAAGGACCAGGAGTATCTGGACTAGTAGATGATGTAAAAGACAGGGAGTTGTCTTCAGCAGAGGTGGTGAAGCTTTGAATGTCTGAAATGGAAGGCGTGCCACTGGGTGCTGCTGCTGTTGCTGCGACAGGATGGACCACCACATCTGAGACACGTTTCTCCCAGGCCACTGATGTTGATGCAGGGCTGTGGTTCCAACGTTAGGTCCCTGGTCACGCTTTACTTTCTGCCCACAGATTCGACATATAGCCATGTTCGCCTCCTCTGGTGTCTTAGCAAAAAACTGCCACACTGCCGAGTAGGTGATTTTACCACCAATGCTCCTCACTGACTGACTGTTACCGCCGCTGCCTTGGTGAGCCCCTGTGCCGCTACTTTCTGGGACCTGCAAAGTGGGTAGTCTTAATCATGGCTGTTTGACTCCCAACATCGCACTGCTGCTGCGCCAATGCCTGACACACAAGCTGCCGCTCTCTTCTCCCAATGATAATGATGAAGCTCTTGCTTCCAGGGCCGGGGCAATGGGTAGTTGAAGGTATGCGACCGCCTAGGGTGCCACTTCATCGCAGGCAGAAAAGGGGGCACAAGGAGGCATGGAGTGGGCTGAATTTCCCATTTGGGGGGCACTTTATGCTTTGTTTAACTAGGGCACCAGAATACCTTGTCCCAGCATCGCTTGCTTCACCCGGCTCCCATGTGCGATCGGCTATTTCGATTAGTGTTTGCCTGTCACCGCCGTCCTCCTCAACAGTGTTGTTGTACAAAGCCTGACGGCTCGCAACATAACCCCCCATGCCACTCTCCTCATCACTACTTGCCTGCTTTTACAAGAAGCAGTGGATGTCTGCCCAACCTCTATTCTGCCAACTGTCCTCAAATAGTTGGTCCTCACTGTATAGTGGTGCAGAGGCCACAGCACATAGTAGTTCTCTGGGTGTAGGAAGTGGACAGGACAGAGGTGGGTTGAGGACAGGTGAGGACCCCTCACCTGCTCCCGGGCCATGAAAATTAAGAGTTGTATTTGACGAATTCACCGACTGTTGGCTGGGGTTGTCAGATGTCATCTGGGAGAAAGTGGATGGCCTAGTCAACCATTCGTGAAACGTTGGCTTGGTAGTCAACACACGGCTCCTAAATGACAACGAAAGCTGTGGCCTCGTGGGGTGACCCATACTGTGACGTCCCCTTACTGTGCTGCGACCTGTGCCAGCTCCAGAAACCAACTATTGTGTTCTTTGACGCTATTGTAGTATCTTGGCCCTCAGCTCAGTTCTTTCAAGCTGGCGCTGACATTACCTTGTCAGGCTGCATTCCCACTTCAGTTATTGGGTCAGTTTTGCCCCTGTAAGTGCCCAGGGAATTGAAAAGTGAAGCGATTATAAGAACGGCGGCTGTCATGTGCATGTCATACTAAAACACAGCATTGTATGAAGACCAAACCATGCTCCCTATGCATATTTAAGCATGGCACAACATTCTACAACACCCTACAGACTCTCTGCAGCCAGGAAACAGCTGTTTTTTAACACGATTCACCGCAAATAATTTCGGGTCGAAACGATTTCTGTTGGAGAATTCGGCGAACATGTTTTCATGTGTCTTTTTCTTAAAGCAGTTATCTGACAATTTATGGATTTCATAGAACACTATATACAACATTTATATTGAAAAGTAAAGATATTCAACTACCTTCATGTGTTTCTTTTCTTTTCCTCCTTATTCATCTATCATAAGATCCACTTTTTGCAGTGAAACTTCCTGCTTGTGGGAGTGTCAGTAACTCTCCATCTCTTTCCTACAAAGCTCAAACTGCTTTGCAATCTAAGACTTCTCTTCACAGTTATCACTGCTAGACATTGTGCTGACATAAGGGGGCAGCTATTTACTTGCTGACATGATAATGATGATAGTTGTTATTCATGAGTCGCTGTTTAAACTATGCAGAGCTGCAGTCACCATTTTCATTACAGCAGTACACAAACCCCCAGCTCTGAACTGCTGTTCTTTGCTCCCATTACTAAGTTCTACCAGCAGAACTCATTGATAAACAAACAGTTCCCCGTCCCCTATAATTAATCTTATGTAGCTACTTATTTTCACTTGCAAACTACAGGCTGGAAAGAATGAATGCAGCCAGATCATACTCTGCTCAGCTCACACCCATTGTAGAGGGGTGTTTCTGAGCTGAGCCTTGCTTCAAAGCACACCCACAAAGTGATAAAAAAAAACCGCTTACTGAGGCCATGTGATCAATGAACATCAGGTGGTTTTCAGGAATTAGGAAGGAGGGGAAGACAAGGCTTTTTGCCTGGTTTTACACAGCAAGACAGGTAAATAATTTTTGAACAGGTACAAAGGCGGGCAACAAAAATAATAAAAGGACTGGGTGGACTGCAATATCCAGAAAGATTAACAAGGTTAGGGTTATTTAGTTTAGAGAAAAGAAGACTTTGGGGGGACATAATAAATATGTTTAAATATATTAAGGGCCAATATAGAGATCTCGCTAAAGATTTATTTATACCCAGGACTGTATCTAGAACAAGGGGGCATCCTCTACGTCTTGAGGAAAGAAAGTTTCTACATAAACATGGAAAGGGATTCTTTACTGTAAGAGCAGTGAGACTGTGGAACTCTCTGCCATAGGAAATTGTCATGGTGAATTCACTAACAGAGTTCAAGAAGGGCTTGGATGCATATCTGGAGCATGATGACATAAAAAGTTACAGTGACTAGGATTCTGAAGTAGGTCTGGATACATTTCTAGATGTAATATAACAAGTTATAGTGACTAGGATTCTGGAGGGGGGTCGTTGATCCAGGGATTTATTCCAATTTCCAGATTGGAGTCAGGAAGGATTTTTTTCCCTAACATGAGGACAATTGGCTTCTACCTCATGGGGTTTTTTGCCTTCCTCTGGATCAACACTGCAACCACTTTAACACTTTAGCAACACTTTGACAAATGGGCTGAACTGGATGGACGTATGTCTTTTTTCGGCCTGACAAACTATGTAACTATGTAAGTATGAATCACAAAGTTTAATATAATGCAGTTATTACCCCTTTAAAAAATGAAATTATAGTCCCAGAGAACCCCTTTGAATCTACCGCTAATCTCTGTTTACAAGCACAAGGTCAACAGATATATAAGTAAACGAATGAATGAAAAGTTATATCAAATCCTAAAAACCTATGAATTTGACAATCATCTCAGCTCATTCTACTTGCAGATAGAAGAGAATGTTCAATAGGTCCCTTAAATTTAGTATAACTGACGATATGTTTGTTATGGTCTATGCATTTTGATAAGTTAATTAAAAAAAAAAATAAAGTCAATTGACCACCTTAAATTTTTTTGTACAGACTAAAATATAACATTCATTCTGTTTATAATCTATTTTGATCTTAAAATTAACAAAAGATGAATTTAAAAATATGTCAAACATTGTTTTCACTTAACTTAGAAGTACACTAGAAAATGATTGGGACAAATAAGTACATGGAATGCAGTCTTGTCTAACAAAAACAATTATTTTACCATTTATTTAATTATCATCGTTCATAATGAAATCTCTGACCACTTCACATTACTCGAGAATTGTCCATCTTCTGCCAAATTAGTGTTTGGAAAATGAAGATGTTTGTAACTCTATCTATTTGATCTTCATCAAATTATTTCTGATTGTAATTGGATTCCCTGGTATTTAACTATTATTAAAAGCAATAATGAAAGACACCATAGAGAGTTTCAATTATACACACAGTAGGCGGCCGATAGAGCTGTTCTGCTTTAACCTTCATTCTTTGATGAGAATATTATTACCAAGCGAAATTGTAACCAATATAAATATAAAGTTAACAGAAAGCTTGCCCAAAATGGCATTAAAAATTTAGTCATGTGAAATGTGTGCTTTAATTTTAAAGATTTCAACAAGAAATGCAGCTAAGACATGTATTCTTTGATTACTTAAGTTCTTATTTTAAGGTTTCTTGAAAGCAAAAATATGGTAACAATTATAATATGATAAAAAAAATATTGTTAAATATGTGAATCTATAAAATTCCACAGTCGACTAATTATATGTTATAACTTTCATCAAAGGCAAAGTTAATCATTGCCTTATTTAGTGACTATGCACAAAACAATGTCAGAGCGCAGACTGCATCACACAGTATGCCATATGCACTCTCAGTGCCTCTGTGTGGTACCTTCATAAAGAACCATATTGTCCTCCTAGAGACAATTCTTTTAAAGAAAAATACAGTAAAACATGTCACACTTTATTTTCCTACAAATTCTGAGGGCTTATATGGGGATATGTCAGGTTGTGTGTTCAATTACATGATTTGTACAATACTGATTCATAATGCCTTGTACATGAATGATCATTTTATACAGTTTACAGTATTTCTTTATCTCTTTATTATTCTATCACAACGCTAAAAAAAACAAAATGAAGAAGTGCAAATCCATAGCATGTGCTTTTTGCACACAATAACATTTTTATAATACCCACAAAGATGAAAAGCCTTTATAGCAGTGGCCCTTGCCAAAATTTTCTGAGGCCCCATAGTAGAAAATAAAATCTGTTGCATGTACTTTTTGCTCACAATTGCAATTTCAGAAGACCGACAGAGATAAGAGAGTCCAAAGAACAATGTCCCTTGCCAATAATTACTCAGGCCCAATAGTAAAAGTTCTTGTCTAATGCATTTGCTTTTTCTTTTCCTATTCAAACGCTTTTATTTAAACAATAGTAGCATGAGAGTACATAGTCACACATTGTATCAGATCAACAAAATGCAGTATTCATCAAAAGGGAGGAAAGGGTACAGAGTTATTTTGTCCCTGCCCCACCCCCAAAACATAAGCATACACAAGTGAGAAGTGTAGGCACTGCACAGCGTTGTAAATCTTAGGCAACCTAAAATGGTGAGGAGGTGAAAATTTAAAGCTTAACCGAAGCAAACCCGGGTTGCCAGATAAGGCAGGTAGGTGCCCTTTTTTTAAAAGCCCTTAAAGGATAACAAGGAAGGAGAAAAAAAAGGGGTAAAAGTGGGAACAGAGAGTAACCAGAAAGAAGAGAGGAAAGTTCATAAAGGGCTGGCTGGGGGGCCATCGCATCTCATTTAAGGAAGTTAGAAATTGCGCAAGGCACTCCATCACCCCCATTCGTTCTCCACTCCATCCAGGGTATCTCCCCCCACCCCCTCTTTGATATGAGGGAGTTCCTCTAGGAACAGGACAGGCAATGGTCCGAGCCACAAACGGAAATCCAATCTTCCCAGACAAGCAGGTATCGACTATAGCATGAAGGAGAATCAGATCTGAACTCCTCCAGGGGCTGGAGGACATGGACGTCCCGGATCCAGTCCGATATAGTTGGGCTGACAGTGGAGAGCCATCGTCTAGGGATGAGTATTTTGGCAGCAAGGAGCAGGAACATCACCAGGTGTGATTTAAGGAGAGCGGTGGGTAGGGGAATGTCAGACAGGAGCACCAGTGCAGGGTCACCCCGGAGACTAATCCCCGTAATGTGTCGAATCAGACTCAGAACCCCGACCCAGTAAGGTTGTAGAATCGGACAGTTCCACAGACGTGGGTCATCTTTACCCTCTCCTTTCCGCATCTCCAGCAGACTGCAGGGACGGAAGGGGAGAAATGGCTTAGTAGCGCTGGCACCCGGTACCATCTTGTAATGATTAGTAGTGTAGCGAGTGAGCCCTGGAAGATACTGAGGACTTGTGGGCAGCTGAAATACTTTGAACCACGCGTCTTCCGGGAGGACGCTGCCAAGTTCCCTCTCCCAGCTGTGCTTAAAGGGCAGCTTATCACAGACCCGAGAAGTAAGAATGAGCCTGTACAGGCCTGAGGGAGCCCTTCTTTCCGAGTATCTACCAAGGCACCACAGCTCAAAGGTGGTAAGAGGCCTATGTACTACAAATATTCGCTTCCACCTAGTATATAGACTACGCAGCTGGTAATAGTGGAACCTTGCAAAGCTCGTCGGGTTACCATCAGTACCCACCACGCTGTCATATCCCTTCAATGTCTCTCTCTCAATGACCCTGTCTAGTACCAAGCCACCCGTGTCAGAGCCCAATAATCGGAAAAAGGCCGGGGCGAGAGAGCTTGGAACATCAGGATTGCCAAGCAAACGGGGTGCCAAGGTCCGCCCACATCGAACAGACCCATCTGGCAGCGTACGATCTGTGTATCAGGACAGAAGTCTGAGCAATCAGGGGGACGCGTGCCATCAGGCCTCGAGGCAGTATTGAGCGCGGCAACCAGGGCAAAGCCACGATCGGGGCCCCATATACCAGGGTTTCCAGATGTACCCACAGTTTAGATGCCCCTCCCTTGAAAGGTCCAAATGATCTCACTGCCACCGCTAGCCAGTTTGTAGGCTTTAAAAATATGGCATTGAGAGTCCCCCCTCTGTTTTGGGCCTAGTTAGGGTGGACTCTGTTATTCTTGGTTTTACCCTTTGCCCACACAAATCGCGAAACCCTCTTTCCCCAGTTCCTTAAAGAAGGGTCTGGGAAGAAAAGGGTGGGAATTGCCTGAAAAGTACAACAGTCTGGGTAGGGGTGTTCATCTTTCAGGATATTTATACGCCGATCCAAGAAAAATCTTTGTTTTCCCATTTTAGTAAGTCTTGCTTAACCCTGGAAAGGAGGGGGGCGAATTGAGATCCCAAAAAATTTTTTCGTGGGTTTGAGGGGAAAATGAACCCCCAAGTACTTAAAGGAAGATTCCTCCCAGGAAAAGGGGACGGCTGTTCTCAACAAGTGCAGGTCGGGGCCTGGAATATTGAAGCCCATAGCTTGGCTCTTAGACATGTTTATCTTATGATTACTGTGTAGGTTATATTCATCCAGTATCTCCAGTACCCTCGGAAGGGAGGAGGCGGGATCCCCAAGATACAGGAGCAAGTCGTCGGCAAAAGCCGAGCATTTAAACTGATGCTCACGAATCCGGACTCCCTCCACCCGAGGATCACTCCGAAGTGCCCTCAACAGGTGCTCCTTTGCCAAAATATATAGAATAGGTGAGAGGGGGCATCCCTGCCTGGTGCCATTTCCAATTGTCAAGGGAGTGGATAAGATTCCATTAATCCTGACTTGAGCCTGGGGTGAGGTGTACAAGGCCATTACCCTCTCCCGCATTATCGGGCCGAGTCCCAATGTCGCTAACACTCCACTCAAAAAGGGCCACGCCACTCTATCAAAGGCCTTCTCCGCGTCCAGGGACAGGAGAAGGCATGGGGTTTTCTGTAGGCGAACATGGTGAATCAGAGAAAATGTCTTAAGTGTGTTGTCCCTTGCCTCCCTGGCCGGCACAAATCCCACCTGATCTGGGTGGATGATGTTGGAGAGAAGAGGATTGAGTCTGAGCGCCAGTAACATTGCGAAAATCTTTGCATCTGTGTTGATAAGCGATATAGGGCGGTAGTTCTGACACTGAGATGGGTCCTTTTTCTCCTTTGGGATCACCACAATATGAGCCCTCAGGAAGGCCGAATCAAAGGGGGATCCCGTGGAGACCCCGTTAAACGCTTGGAGGAGGGGTTGAGACAAATCGGTTAGGAGGGTTTTGTAGAAAAGAGCCGTAAACCCATCCGGTCCTGGGCTCTTGCCAGCAGGAAGAGATTTAATGGCATCAGCCAGCTCCTCCTGGGAAAAAGGCTCTTCCAGGGAAGCGAGGGAAGCGGCAGGAAGTGGAGGGAGAGACGTCTTAGCTAAGTACTCCTGGAGTAACGCCCCCCGTGGGCCCGCCACGGGAAGGTTATAAAGCTGAGAATAGTAGTCCTGGAAGACCTTCAAAATGTCTTCTGTAATATGGGCAACACGACCTCCCGGCGCCTTAATAGAGGGAACAAATAGGGTGGCTCTCTTATCCCTAAGTGCCCGGGCCAAAAACTTGCCCGGTTTGTTACACCGGGAATAGAACGAGCTGGAGCATAGCTGTCTATATCTTTTATGCCTATGTTCCATAAGCTGGAGAATGTCATGACACGTCTGAATTACAGACCTTAAGTCTGTCTCCAGACCCGATGTCTTATGAGTGGCCTCTAATGTGGCTAAGCGTGTCAAGAGAGCCTGCAATTTGGCAGCAGCTTCCCTCTTGAGGCATGTTTAATTAGGGTTCCTCTGAGAGTGCATTTCAGTGCCTCCCATTGGACCTGTGGGGAGGTGGGATCGTCTGTATGTACAGATACAAATGTGTCCGTGCAGTGTTGCAGGTCCGGGAGACAGAGGGAGTCCGACAGAAGCGTTTCATTCAGTCTCCACAAGAACCCTGGCCTGCTGTAATGAGGGAGGCTTTAATCACAATGGACTGGGGCGTGGTCCGAGTGGAGGATGCTGCCCACCGAGGTCGACACTACCCAACGAAGGAGGGAGTGTTGCGGGAAAATATAATCTATGCGGGTATAGGAATTATGAGGGAAGGAGTAGAAGGTGTAGTCCCGCTCCTGGGGGTGCAGCAACCTCCAAACGTCTATTAACTGCATATCATGGAGCAGTTTTTTAACCCTATTGAGCGTGTGATAAGGCACCGAAGAGCGCCCTGACGAAGTGTCCAAGGTCGGGTTGAGAGCCAAGTTTAGATCCCCCCCCCAATATGATCTGACCTTGGGCAAAATGCAGAAGAGCGTCCAAAGTTTTGGTGAGGAAGGTCAAGTGACCTGTATTTGGCATATATATATTAGCCAATGTATAGATCTGGCCTTGGAGGGATATGGTGACAAACAGAGCCCTGGCCTCCTCATCCCGGTAGGTGTCTAACAAATTAACAGGAAGTGATTTGTGGAAGAAGATTGCCACTCCCTTGACTTTAGCAGAAGAGCTACTGTTATGGCACCAGACAGGGAAATATCTGTTCCGGTAAGACTGGATTTGCGAGGATACGAGGTGGGTTTCCTGGAGGAAAACAATATGGGATCTCTGTTTATGGAGATGATAGAGGACCTGCGATCGTTTTTTGGGACATTAAATCCCTTAACGTTAAGGGACGTAAGGCGTAAATTCGCCATATAGGTTGTTAGGAAGAGCATAAGCCATAACGTCCCCGCTATAGAGAAGGAGTAGCGCTCCGCCAAGCCAGTCAAGAAGTATGGAACCAACAAGCAAGAAACACTTAAACATTAAAAGCAAAAGCCTAACAAAACAAGGCCAGTAGTCTAACTTTAGCAGATATCTAACTGCCGAAGCCCCTTGGATATTCCAAAGGGCCAAGCCTACTCGGGGGTTTCTCCCAGGTGCGAACCAAGGAGAGCCAAGACAGAAGTGTACAAAGGGAGGAAAAAGGAGAGCGAGCATCATGCAGAGGAGCCGCAGAAAGCCACCCTCCAGAGATCACCCCCCAAGCTAATGTGGGCGAGAGCGCCCCCACCCACCCCCCGGACACCCCCCAGGGGGTTAGAGATAAGGCAATTGCCTGGAGAATGTTATGAGGGTGGGGAATGAGGGAGCGGGGGGGAGCCAAAAGGGGCGACCCCGCCACACTCACAGGTCCTTAGGTCAGATAAGAACTAGGCAATACTATGACATATACATATATCTATATTAAGAAAAAGAGCACCAGACGCACAGAGGGCTGAGAGGGTCTCCACTATCCCCGTGGGCATCCAGGTCCAGCTTATCCCAGGAGGGATCTAAACCGGGTTCGGCTATCGCAAGAAAGAGAAAGTAAATAATCTTGAATGCAGACCAAAAGATCTGTAAGATTCTGGGGCCCTCGGCCCCCAGGGAGAGAGGCGACACAACTAGTGGAGAGACTCGGATGTGAACACAATCGAGAAGCCAAGCCAGGCCCTGTTCCAGGGAGCACAGGTCCCTCAGCGATGCGGTCTCGATCTTGGCGGCTGACTATCCGGGCTACCCCGGCGGCGCCGGGGCCTCTGAGGCAAAGAGGGCACCAGGTGGGTGCCTAGCCGTTGGTTGCCTCGCAGCTGAGGCATCTCGGTGGTAGAGTCCATGGAGATAGCAGCCGGCCAATCTGGGAGGGCCACATCCGGCAATCCCAGGGTAGAGACAAAAATGGGCAAGTCCTCCAAGGAGCGGAAAATGAGCATCCTGTCCAGATGCCTAACCTGTAGTGAGAAGGGGAATCCCCACCTATACGGTATATTTTTGGACTGGAGAGCTGACAGGAGGGGCTTGAGCGCCGCTCTCATGCGCAGTGTGCGCCGGGACAGATCAGGAAACAAGTGCAATATAGTCCCCTCAAACTCTAACCGCTGCATCATTCGGGCCTTGTGCATAAGTTCCTCCTTAATCGTAAAATGGTGGATTCTACATATGATGTCCCTAGATCGGGTTGGGTCCGTGCTCTGTGGACGTAGTGCTCTATGAGCTCTCTCAAATTCCAGAAAGGTTTCTTCGGGGCGTCCAAGGATGTAATTAAACAATTTAGTTAAGGTGGAGGTAAGTTCGCCCTGCTTGACAGATTCCGGAAAGCCCCGCAGCGTGACATTATTACGTCGGCTACGGTTTTCCAGGTGCGAGGCAAGTTGGAGATGATGTGCAGATTGACCCGATATGGAAGATTGGTGAGTAGATATTAGGGTGGTTGTTGATTCTTGGGCTTTTTCAAGTTGATGAACTCGAGCTTGTAGGTCTGCCACGTTGGATTGGACCGGGCGTAGTTCCTGTCTCCAGGATTGTTGCATTTCTCGGGCCAATGACTGTAAATCTTGTTTAGATGGCAAAAAAGAAAGGAGGGCGCGCAGTTCGGGGTTAGCTTCCAAGGCAAGCGCAGCATCCGCAGGCGGTAGGAGACCCGGCGGCTGGGATCGGAGCAGGTCCGAGGGGCCCCGAGGAGGAAACGGTTGGGACCTGGAGTCAGTGCCCGGGCATTGGGGGCTGTTTCCCCAGTTAGAGGAGTTAGAACTGGACTCCCACGTCGCCTGGGTCTGCATCGGGCTGTCAGATCGGAGATAGGCGCCGCCTGGGGGACCCAACGGGGTTAGAGCGGCAGGGGGACCCGTAATGCCCAGGGCCAGAGGCGTAGAGTGCATTCCAGCACCTCCTCCCCCCGGAGACCCGCCACCGCCCCAAGCCGTATCGGGCGACCCGCCATAGCCTGCACCCATGAGACTCTCTTGTGAAGGGGGGCTGGAGATGAGGACAGTAGAGTCCATATTTGCTGGCACAGGGCTCTCCTGGCCTGTGTAGGCTGTGACACCCTTCTGAGGGCGAGAGTCCATTGCGTTGGCCTCCTGAACACCCTCATGCCGCAGGCTGGCAGGCAGATGTTAATCCTGAGGGGGCACCCATCCCTCTGTGTCAGTGTATGGCTTTTGGGCTCTTCCTGGCGGGCAGGGGGATCCCGAGCAGTCTCTATTGAAAGGTGACCCGCTACACTGCTGCCGGTCTGGTCAAACCTTCCTGCGCCTTTACCCCCATCCCACGGGCCCTTGGCAGCCCAATTGTGTGAAGCACTGAAGGGAGAGTGACATCCCGGCTCTCCCTGCAGGCCGGTATAGCAGAGTTGAGAGGAGAGGGGGTCCCTGCTGTGCGCCTCCGGCGTACACACCGCAGCGTCACGTGGCACTCTGGGGTCGGCAGGCTTCCCCTCCCGCACTGACCTGATGACTGCGCGGCCTCGGGGGTGATATGCCTCATGTCCTGAGCAGCTCCGCTGGTGTCCGGCGGCGGAGGCCAGCGGCGCAGGTCCCATGGTACGAGCGCGTCGGTCACAGCCTCAGGAGTGCTCCCGTCCCCTCCAGGTAACCGAGCGCACGAGCCGCCACGTCTATTGGGAGCTGTGTTCATTCCCGGCTGAGCTGCATTGGCAGGATGCTGGGTGGCTCGGCGTGTTCTTCCTGCCGAGTCACAAGATGGCGCCGGCTTCTCTGGCTCGCGGGAAGGAGACCCTTCCTCCCGCAGATGCTGCAGAGGGGCGAAGTAGTTAGAAATTGAGAGCCCCGACGGATCCAGGGATGGTCCGGGCGCCGCTGGTGCCTTCTTATTTCGATTTTTGCCCATTATGAGGGACCTTGAGAGTCATGTGAAGAGGGCCTCCGGAGGAGCTCCTGTTCCGCACGTCCTCACTCCTTCATGGCTGGCCACGCCCCCCTGCATTTGCTTTTTCAACACTTTCAGGAGACACACACACAAATTTGAAAGCCCATACAGTAGTTTCTGCTGTCAAAATGTTATATATTAAAGGCTGTGTTGCATTTTTTTCATGTACACTAGCACACTTTGAGAAGAACCACACAAACATGAAAGGCCACACAGCTGTGTCCCTTGCCAAAAGTGACTTGCCGCCAAAAGCACATGCAGTAAATTAGACTCCAGTCTGTTCCATGTGTTGATTGCACACAATTACACTATGATACCTCATATCCATTTTTGAAACTTTAGCTCTTCTATTTACATATTTAAATATTTTTAGTTGGGTAGGAAAAAGAAGGTAGATTGTGTATTGAAGGAGGGAAAGCAAACATCGCCAGGTTCAGGATTTGGAAGAGGATTGAGCATGTGATCCAATATTGTGTGACACGCTCTGGGCAGCACTCTTGTGACAAGAAGGATAGGCAGCATGGCACACCATAGCTGAGAGATTGGTTGCGCACTGCTGCGACCCAGTCAGCAGTCCCTGCCAGCCGCACTGTGCCAGATTGCGAACACAGCTTTAATACCATGCCTGCTGCTCCCACTCTACTGTGCAGGCTCAATTCATTCAGTACAGAAAGGACAATTTTAAAAGTTAAAAAAACAGCCAAATAGTTGCTGGAGGGTTTTTAATCATAGGGAATATATATATAGATAGATAGATAGATAGATAGATATATAGATAGATAGATAGATAGATAGATAGATAGATAGATAGATTTCCCTATGAATAAAAACCCTCTGGAAGCCATTGAGCCACAGCAGCATTGCAATTTGGCTGTTTTTTAACTTTTTACATTTTCCTTTCTGTGATGAATGAATTGAGCCTGCACAGTGGAGTGGGAGCAGTAAGCAGGGCATTAAAGCTGTGTTCGCACAGTGAGGCTGACAGGGACTTCTGGCTGGGTCGCAGCAGTGCGCAAGCAATCTCTCATCTATGTTGTGCCCAGTGTTCGGGAAAATACTTTGGGAAAGTATTTTAAATACAAAATACTTATGACCGGAGTATTTTAAATACAAATACTAAATACTACTTCAAAAGTATTTTCCAAATACTAAAATACTTGAAAAATGTAAACAAAAAATTTAATAAAAACAAAAAATGGATAAGAGGTCCTTTAGCCCACTAGGATTAGCATCTACCCTGAAGATGTGTCAGTGGCGAGGATTCATTGTGTCCGACTCCTATAGAAGATGTCTGTCACATGGAGGAGAGGATTCTACAGTAAAGAGAAACATACAGGTACCTTCCTTTAGTTACTATGCCTATTAATGTCAGGCATTTGGGGATATTAATTTAGTAACTCCATGTGTTTCACATTAATAGCAGTTAACCCCATCATGTCCCTCATATTAACCCCTGTGTGCCCTACATAAGGGTTATTAATATGTGAGACACATGGGGGTACTAATAAAGGACCTTAATTATGAAGATGCCTAATTATTACCTCCATGTCTCTCACATATCAGTAACTCTTATTTGAGGCACACAGGGGGTTAATGTGAGGGACATGATGGGTTCAACTGCTATTACTATGAGGCACATGGAGTTACTAAGCTGTAATGCACATGACCAGACTTTTTATCTGCAATGGTGGATTTCCCCCCCTCGGCTTATACTCGAGACAATCCGTTTTCACAGTTTTTTGCGGTAAAATTAGGGGCATCGGCTTATATCCGGCTTATACTCG
Organism: Phyllomedusa bahiana; assembly: GCA_025379985.1. NCBI lineage: Eukaryota > Metazoa > Chordata > Amphibia > Anura > Hylidae > Phyllomedusa > Phyllomedusa bahiana. The sequence continues at coordinate 13,563 of JAODAL010030096.1, read as the reverse complement.
AGTATATACGGTAATTTTATGGAATGGATTACGCGATCGGGATGATTAAAAACTAAAAATAAATCATGCTTCACTACAAGGCGGACTTGTGTTGCTGGAACTCGCTGGAATTTTCCCTCCTCTCGTCGCACCTCGCACGAGATACGAGAAATGAGAGTGATGACGTGACTCACGCTGTTTTTTTATTTTTTAAGTGCGGTGAGGCGGGTTATTTAAATTACAACATTTGTTTTGAATTTAGAAAGTAATTAACATACTTAAAATACTTCCTAAACGTTAATTACAAATACAAAATACTGAATAAAAAAAGTATTTTGATTACAAAATACAAATACCTGACAAGTATTTTAAATACTATTTTAATTACATCAGCGATAGGAAACCAAACAAATTCCCGTGATTCGATCCAGCTCAGGTACAAAAAGACCTTTCTTTATTGAGCAAAGGTCACAGAGGGGAAAAACATACCGCTAGCGTGATGCTAACGCATTTCGGGCTTTAAACAAATTTAGCCCTTGTTCACAGCATAACATGTAGTAAGGGAATAACACAATTTATGTTTGTGGGTGTGGCGTACCATTTCACCTTCCGATACGTCACATCCCACTAGTTACTGAGATTTTTAACCCTTAAACTACTCGTATAAAATCACTTGTTAAAAACAACACGATATGTGATAAATAGTACTTTACATATAGATAGTGCCTATTTAATAAATATACAACAAGTCATTTCAGAAATTGAGGCCATTAGGTGCTCTAACATATAGCTCCAAAAAGCTTTCCGGAGCCGCACCATATGCTCGCAATCTCCACCTCTTTCTGGCTTTCCGACTTTCTCAATCACAAAATAACCAAAAGATTTAACATTTCCTACATGGTGCTCCACAAAATGCTTTGTGGCACCTGATAAATGTGGCTGCTGTTTTTTAATGCCTGCAAGGTGCTCGTATATACGGGTTTTGACTATTCTTATGCTGCTTCCAACATAAGATTTGCGGCAATCTGTGCAGTGTATTAAGTACACCACATGGTGGCTATTACAATTTATGAAATCTTTTATATTATAGCTTTTTTTATCATCTACATCTGATTTAAAAGTAACCACTTTTTGTGTGTACTGACATACACTGCATCTATTGCCACCGCAGGGATGAAAACCTTTTTGTGATAACCAAGTTTTTAAACCAGTTCTGCTTTTAAAGTTGCTTTTAGAAATTTGATTGCCTATTGTTACATTTCTTTTGGGGACGCATCTTACACCTTGATCAATAATCTTAGCCATAATTTCATCCTGTCTCAGAATATTTATGTTTTTTGTTTCTGAATTTTGGCAAATCAAAAAGATTTTTACAAAAAACATAAATATATTGAGACAGGATGAAACCATGGCTAAGATCATTGATCAAGGCATAAGATGTGTTCCCAAAAGGAATGTAACAATAGGCAACCAAATTTCTAAAAGTAATTTTAAAAGTGGAACTGGTTTAAAAACTTGGTTATTACAGAAAGGCTTTTACCCTTGCGGTGGCAATAGATGCAGTTTATGTCAGTACACACAAAAAGTGGTTACTTTTAAATCAAATGTTGATGATAAAAAAGCTACAATATAAAAGATTTCATAAATTGTAATAGCCACCATGTGGTGTACTTAATACACTGCACAGATTGCCGCAAATCTTATGTTGGAAGCAGCATAAGAATAGTCAAAACCCGTATATACGAGCACCTTGCAGGCATTAAAAAACAGCAGCCACATTTATCAGGTGCCACAATGCATTTTGTGGAGCACCATGCAGGAAATGTTAAATCTTTTAATTTTTTTTGTGATTGAGACAGTCAGAAAGCCAGAAAGAGGTGGAGATTGGGAGCATATGGTGCGGCTCCGTGAAGCTTTTTGGATTTTGGAGCTAGATGTTAGAGCACCTAATGGCCTCAATTTCCGAAATGACTTGTTGTATATTTATTAAATAGGCACTATCTATATGTAAAGTACCATTTATCACATATCATGTTGTTTTTAACAAGTGATTTTAAACAAGTAATTTAAGGGTTGAAAATCTCAGTAACCAGTGGGAGTGACGTATCGGAAGGTGAAATGGTACGCCACACCCACAAAATAAAAATTTGTGTTATTCCTTACTACCATGTTTATGCTGTGAACAAGGGCTAAATTTGTTTAACGCCCGAAACACGTTAGTATCACGCTAGCGGTATGTTTTTACCCTCTGTTACCTTTGCGCAATAAAGAAACGTCTTTTTGTACCTGAGCTGGATTGTATCATGAGAATTTGTTTGGTTTCCTATCGCTGATGTGTTTGGAAGTCTTGAGGTCGTGGACTGAAGCGATCCGAGCAAAGCAGGAAACACAGACGGAGCAATTAAGTGGAAAAGGAGGTGAGCCACAGCCAAGAATTTGTTTGCAATAAACTATTTTAATTACTTGTATTTTAAATACTCCTGAACACTGGTTGTGCCATGCTGCCCATCCTTCTTGTCACAGGAATGCTGACCAGGTCGTGTCACACAATATTGGACTACATGCTCAATCCCCTTTCCTACACCAGTGTACCACCATCAACACAATAGCAAAGGGAATGCTCATAATTTAGTAAATTGTGAAATCCATGAAGGGCAGGTGCAGTTCAACTGAAATCCTAGCCTGATTCATTTTACTAAAATCCGGATGATCTATGTTGTCTTTGGATGGTTCTTTGAATTATGACTCTTTCTCCCCAGCAACACTTATCACCCTTTTTGATAACACACTAACAGCAGGGCAAGCAATCACCAGCTCTAGCCAACAATCCATGTTGGACAAAGAGCAGTCCATGGGGTTATTACTTTTGATGTGATAGGTACTTTCCAACTGGGAGAAGACATAGTCAATGACCATCATAGACAAACACTGCTTGTGAATCTACCTTGTAAAAAACCTCGCAGCTGCATACTTAAAAGTCTATCCTGTTTTATCTCTCTGCTGCTGGAAAGAAATGTGGCAGTTTGGCCTTGAAGCAGAGAACTGGAATGGTGACTGTCATGGAAAGATGGGTCAGTAGGTACTGACATGTCGATCACCAGGTAGTTGTGAATCCTCTAGGCCACCAGGAGCGTAGAGGGGGGTATAGCAGACCATGCCAGCGAGCGGAATCTAAGGAGCCCCTGGTCTTCACCAGAGCCTGCTGCAAGACCCTGTTGACTTCACTGTATGGATCCCACAGGTCGCTACCCCGGATGTGACTACTCGCAGTAGCAGCCAAAGTGCAGGTGACAGAGTCTAGGCAGGTATCAAACAAATACAACGTCAGAATACAGCAGAAACAGGAGCACAGGAGACAGGCAGACATAAGGCTAAATGGGTATCAGGCTTACAGGCAAGATGGCAGGACACAGCACGGTAAACAGGTATCAGGATGGCAGATAACAGCAGATTCAAGGAATCCGATTATTAGCAGACAGGCAAGATGGCAGGATACGCAGAAACAGGAACCTAGGTAACAGGCATGAAGGATGTCAGGAACAGCAGGGTTAAACGTACACAAGAACAGACATACATAATAAAAGGTAACACCAGGAAGCAGTGGTCAGGAGCTCAGATGCACATTAATGAACTGACCAGGAACATAGGCAGGGAGTTTCTTATATGCCAGGAGGTCGTAGATCATAGGCTTAAGGTAGGAGATAGGGTCCCCATACAGGCAGGAAGGGCATAGGGTAGGCTATAGGGGGCATATATATAGGAAGGCAGGGCATAGGGTAGGCTATAGGGGCTACATATAGGCAGACAGGGCTATAGGGGCTATATATAGTTAGGCAGGGCTTTGGGGGCTATAGGGGCCAATATATAGGCAGGCATGGCTATAGGTGCTAAATATAGGCAGACAGGGTTATAGGGGTCAATATATAGACAGAAAGGGCTATAGGAGCTAGATATAGGTAGGCAGGGCTATAGGGGCCAATATATAGGCAGGCAGGGCTATAGGGGCCAATATATAGACAGGCAGGGGTCTTCATTAATATTAAAAAAAATAAGAAATCACTTACTCACCTGTCTCTCGCTCCCTTGATGTGACCACGCAGCCGCCCGGCCAGTCTGTGCTCGGCGCGGGCCGCACGATGATGTGACGTCATCGCGCAGCCCACGTCAGCACTGTGGGCCGGCGCAGGCTGATTAGCAGAGCGGAGCCGCTCTGCTAATACCGGCCAGTCCTGCCTTTGAGTGCTCGGGCCGAAGGGCCCGGGCGTTCAGAGGTAGGAAGCGCCGGGCCCCGCAGCTCCGTGTTCGCCGGCAGTGAACTAGTATGTTCACTGCCGGTGGGCGCAGGAGCCGAGCTAACGGGGTAGCAGACGTGTTAGCAGCTGCCGGGCCCCTAAGAGCATGGGCCTCGGGCAGCTGCTACGTCTGCTACCCCAGTAGTAACGCCTCTGTGTATGTAAACTTCTGGTTTCAACTGTACATATGTAAGCTGAAAGAGGCACAGTGCTATCAGCAGATGGAGCCCAATGTCACACACAACCATGCATTCCTTGAGTCAGTGTAAAGCCAGTCACTAGTGTTGAGCGATTGCGTTGGCCATCGACATCGGTCGATGGTCGATAGTCGACCATCATCGACAATATAGTCGATAGTGAGTGGTCGATTATGAGCGATGACCATTAAGTCTATGGGAGAGCAACAACACTTCTTTTTACCCCAAACAGGGCTGGAGAAGCTGGAATTAACATCCAACAGTCAAATGGATACGTGCTACATCTTAGGCAACACACTTAGGTTATTAAAAGCCCCAGAAAAAAAATCACACACCAAATTTACTATCCCTGTCTTGTACCACAGCATGACCCTTAAACCTGCATCACCCAAAAATTAAAAAGTGCCAGAATGCAGTATGATTTGAACCCTCATTTTACTTGAACTGGAAAATTGAATATCCCTGTCCCGGAACGCAGCAAAGAGCCCAAAAACCTGCATGACCCCCCGATTTAAAAAAATTTCCGGGGAAAAAAGGAGTCTTTCAACCACCATTTTAGTTTCACTGGACATTGACTATACCTGTCCTGGGCACAGCATGAGCCCCAAACCTGCATGACTCCAGATTTTAAAAAATGACGGAAAAGGAGTCTTTCAACCACCATTTTAGATTCATGGACATTGACTATACCTGTCCTGGGCCACAGCATGAGCCCCAAACCCGCATACCCCAGATTAAAAAGTGCCGGAAAAAGGAGTCTTTCAACCACCATTTTAGTTTCACTGGACATATACTGTCCTGTCCCGGGTGCGCTTGCCCCTCGTATGAGTGCGGACCAATTGAGCTTTACTTGGAAATACTGGTGGTTAACGCTCCTGTTCCACCCAGGTGCCCTTTTTCTTGGCATTCGTTTTTTTTTTTACTCAACGTGCTGGAGGAAATTGTCTCTGTACTTTGTTCTCTGTCCGTTTCTCCATACTCCTTGTACTCTGAATAACCTACATCTGGTCAAGTTTTCCGTACCTCCTTGTAAAACAGGGGAATTTTTTTAACATATTTGTACATGCAATTTTTTAGTGTTTAATTCTAGAAAAACATTTTTAAAAAGGATGGAATCCCCCCATGCTTTGTTTTCTTTTTTTTAAATTAAATGGGTTGCTCAATACAGGGGTTTAAAAGCTAGTTAAAGAACAAGTCTTTTTGCAATATGGTCCTTAAAGTGTCCACCTATTCCATTTTTGACGCACCATCACCCCCTTGAGCCCTTTGGCAATTGTGAAGAACAAAACTTTAGAAAAAACATTTTTTTTAATGGACCCGTGTATTCTGCATTTCAAAGAGCATGACCCCCAAAAAAATTTAAAAAAAATACTTCTCAGCCCCTGTTAAAAAAATTTTGAGGGGAGAAATGCCCCTTAGAAACCACATTTTTGTTTAAAGGGCCTGATTTTGCTGTATCTCACAGCTACTGACCCCCAAAAAATTATAAAAATGACTTCTCAGCCCTAAAAAATTGTGAGGAGAAAGGCCACTTAAAAGCCACATTTCTGTTCCAAAGGGCCATAAAAATTCTCTATCTCACAGCAACATGACCCAAAACCCTTTACAATGCGAAAACTTCTAAAGGAAAGTGAGTAAAGGAAACGGGTTTTTCAGAAACCTTGGTCTTTTACAGTCACCTACGCAAAAAACCCGCAAAATGAACTGATAGGAAAAGAGAATAAAAATTGAAGTAAGAAATGATCAATTTAAAAAAAAAAGTTTTCAAGAGACCAATTCATGTTTTGAAGAGGTAGGTTAAGTAGACCAGCAACTAATCGGTGACCTCGGCAAACTGGGGCCACAACATCATCAGAGATCCATGCCTGTACATCTTGATGAAAATCAAACATCCACATTATCTGTGGGAAAGAGCCGATCGTTTGTCTGTAATGATTCCTCCAGCGGAGCTGAAGGTCGCTCAGATAATGACGCTGGCTGCGGGCAGGACAAAACTTCTATGGCGGCGAGCTCACTCGGGCCATTTCGTCCATTATGATACCCAGAAGTCTATTGGTTTGAGTACGGCAGTATAGTCGTGCACCATGAATCTTAAGAGGTCCTCTGTGTGTTGGATGTGTGCCCTCCATTTGCAATGCGTTGGTGAGGTGTAAATAAAGATGCCAAGGTCACCCATATTAGCTTCTGCCACCTAGCCGTGCTGCCTGCCCTAACGGCTACTAGGCACTCTAACTTCTGTCACGTCGCTGATGTTGTTCCACACCGTGACATTTGGGGAACCGTGAAGGCAGACGCAACAGATTCCCAGTTGATCATTCAGCAAGTGGTCACCATTTCCTGCATTTTACTCTCAATTTGGGTGGGTGGAAGGAAAGTGCTGAGTTTTTGTTTTGTACCGGGATCCAGAGGGGGCACCACAGTAACTGATGTTCAATTTGATGGCCGTAATGCGAGATCATGTTGGAGGAAATGAGCATCCAAGCACTCATGTGAGAGATGGGAGCCCTTGATTACCCAAGCCTCTGGGTCAGGGGCACTAGCAACTGATTCGTACCTCATCTTCCCCTCCGCCTCAAATTCGCGCCAACCCTTCAAGGCAGTGGACTCGTAAACATCCGTGTCTAGGAATACCTCCTCGCTCCTCTCCGCTTCCTCCGCACAGCTTCAACACAGCCCTCCTTTGCCTGAGGATGATGCACCCTGAGAAAAGCTGATGCGCCACCTTGCACATAGCTCTGGACCCCGATCCACTGCCAAAGAATGAAGACCGATGAAATTGTGAAACGTCGAGCCCTTATAGAGATTTGACGAGAAAAGGCTCCGTGTCCGCATCTGTGTCCGTCTCCTCCTCCGACGCTTGGCTGGACCTGTTGTTTCAGAGTGTCCAAACCAATCGTTCCAGAACTAAGAATCACCACAATGCTCATGCTGACAAGGGCATTGTCCGCACTGACCATTTTGGTGGCTTCTTCACAACTGGCAAGGATGGGTGCAGAGTCTTTCATCCTGCCGCCAGCGAGGGGGGGGGGGGGGGGGGGGGGGGTGGGGGCGGGGGGGGGGGGGGGGGGAGGGGCGGGGGGGGGGTGGGGCTCAACAGGCAGCCGAGGCGGGGACGGAGTCAGGGTGCAATGGGCGGAAGTGGCGAACTTAGACTTCAAGCCCTTCCTCAGCAGGCATGTCCAGAAACCTAACCGGTAGCCTCTTTAAATTCTGGACGACAAGGGTTCAATGACATGTGCCAGGCAAGGGATGTGCTCCACCTACCGATTCTTAAGGGGCCAACAATTTTCGCCCCGTTAATCGCACACCACCTTGCCTGGCACAAACTTTTTGGCACCAACCCAGCCGCTCGGTCTCGTTGCAGAGAGCCTCCACAGCTCTTTTGACCTATGTGTGGACGGTCTCCCAAGAAAGATTATTTCAACACGGCCTGGCTTCCTCTGGCACGCTGATTCCAACCAGATGACCTTGTGGGAAAGAACCCTGCACTTCCCTGCGGTTTTGAAGAGCGGAGGCGCCGAGCCTGAGAGGCCACCGTCCACCCCCCATAGACATCCACCCACTCACCCAGTGAGCGTGTCACCGAAATATAGCGGCCTTGGCCGAGCTTCTAGTCATGTGTTGGTGGTCAGATGGACTTTTCCCGGACACAGAGCAGACAACGCGCTTTGCAATTTTAGATGACACGTGCTGCCAGGGCAGGGACGGCTTTTCTTGCAAAGAAAATCCTGCTGGCACTGTATTTGGGGCAGCAAGGGCCATGACGTGGTAAGAAAACCCTCGTGCCCACCCAGAGACGGAAAGGCAACATTTCCAAAGGCCAAAAGCCTGGCAATGCCGGCGATATCGGGCTTATGGCTTGGGATGGTTTTGGGTTAAAGTGTTTCTTCTGCTCCAAACCTGTAAGACAGAAAGCTGAGCTGCTAGACGGCCGCGTACGGCGTGCAGGTCGACAAACTGGGGAAGGAGAAGGTGAGATGGGTCACAGTGGTGCTGATGTACTAATACGGGGACGACGGTGGAGGCTGAACGAAGGCGGATCCCTTATCATGACTCTGAGAGACATGGGCAGCTTGAGGAACGCTTGGTGGTGGCGTAGGAGGATGAGGCTGAGACAGATGGTGTGAACCAAGTGGTGTGAAGGCCACTTGAGATGTCGCTGGAACCTTTTTGACGGGATAAGCGAGAGCGGTGGCTTGCGCTGACCGTGGCTGGCGGAATTCAAATCAGCGGACCTTCTGCGACCGTCCCCTCCTTTTTGAGGCGGGCCCGTACTGACACTACCCCATCGTCTCCACCTCGTCCATGATGAAGCGTTTTGCAAGCAAAATCTGCTGAAAAGACCACGTTTGATCCCGCAATGGTCGTCTCATCATCATCAACCAGGTGACTCTCGACGTCCTGACATTACAGCATCCAGAGCTGCGGGCTACAAGCAAGAGGACTGCAAGGGCGTTGCCGACCGCCCGGGAATTTTTGCCGATTGACCGCTTCCTTCGTCCTCCTCAGCTTGCATCAAGTACCTTGGCGACATAGCAGAGAAAATCATCCTCTTGTGGCCTCTTGAGTTTCTTTTAAACATGCCTTCCTACCCAACCGCATTTTGTCATCAAAAGAGGTCTTCATAAAATGTGATTTATCCACAGTGGAGGGTACACGAGTTGAAACATTTGGGCTGATTCATGATTTGACGGATTCTGGTGATGCTGATGACGACAATTGGTTGGCCGTGACTGTAGACGAGGAGGTAAGACTGCTGGAATGCAGGTTGCATTTACCACTGAAGGACATATGGCGAACGCAGTCCGTTACTCGAGATTCACAGGGCCCCTGACCACACATGACAGCCTGACGGTCCCTGCAACTGACGATCCCTGGGCATTGTGTGTTGTCGCCAGCACTGGAATGAGCACCTTTCTCTTGAACCTCTACCTCCATGTCCTACCCCCCTCTTTGCTCCTTTACCACGAATTTCGCTCCATTCAAAATATACAAATTTTGAGAAGGTACTGGAAGAGTTATTTGGAAAGTCACTATTAAAGACGGCAAATCACAGCTATTTCAAATCCCTCAAATCAAAACAAAATTGCTGGATTCAAATAAAACTGCAAATAATCAGTCCACAAAGCTGGGCCTGCGCCAAAGTGAAAAAACACGTATCTGAAATGTATTCGTATAATACAAGAATATTTTTGGCACGCTTACAATTCACTGTGGTGACTATAAAATTGCTTGAATTCAAATGGTAAGTGCACAGGTTGGCCACAATGAACAAAGCTGTAAGTGCGCCAAAGTAAAAAAACACGTATCTGTTATGTATTCGAATAATGACAAGATATTTTCCGCACCTTTCAATTCACCGTATGTGACTATAACAATTGCTTAACTTCAAATTTAAGTGACAAGGTGGTATAACAACAAAGGTGGAATGGGCAAAAATTGAAAATGAAACTCCTATCGGAAATGTTATACTGAAATAAAAGTGGAGTTTTTGCACCTAACAAAGAGACCTGCAGTTTACTAGAAAAGATGATGTGTATCCTATAAGTTCAGGCAGCCCAGTTATCCAGGAAATATTATCAATAGAAAACTGTTTAATAATTAAGCAATGTCTACACTAATCTTAGGTGAACTTCATCCAGTATTCTTTATAGAGCCTGTCTGTGTTCAGCCAGCGGGGGCCTACCCCTCCTGCACCCCCCACGTGACTTTACAGTGGTAGATGTTTTCCTTTAAAATTCTCTAGCTAACAACATAAAATCTTCCAATCAACTAATCTAACTAAATTGTAAGGAATCACAGCTAATATAGAGGTTTCTCTGGAGAAATAGACTAATATCGCTGAGCTGTTTGGACACAAGCAGAGGCGCACACGTCCTCTGCTCTGAGAAACGCTGAGAGACACTGAGCAGAACAGGAAAAGCTTTTCTATGTAAAACGAGGTCATTGTGATTTTTCAGCCAAACGCAACCATACACATCCCCGTCAGACGTCCCACACACCTCACACCCTGCACCAAATCTGTAAGCTGATTTGCCTGGCCGCCAAAAGGACAGGAAGCAAGCGCCCGAAAATGCGTGATCTTAATAGATGATGCACAGATTTAAAAACCTAAATATCGCAATGACCTACAAATTTCGATCAACAAAAAACTTGCCGATTTCAACTTTGTCGATAATAATCGCTCAACACTACCCCACACGCCAACATTTCCAGCCTGGGCAGCTGTGGTGGCTGTAATTCATCCTACAGCAAATGGTCTTTAACATAGCACAGAAATGCTGTGGTTTGCATCTTTTGGGATATTGGTTTTGATTCTATAGAGAGCCAGATCCATATTGAAGGGTGCAAGTTGTTAGTTGCAACCAGCATAACTCTGATCCTGGTCATTTAAATATGTACCATAACCATGGCCTCTGGGCAGTTATACAGAAGTGGGGTAAACCCTTTCACTTCCCAACTAGCTTCACAGCAGCACTATTTCTGGATGCCGACTGACAGTAATAGCAGCGGAAAGCCTAATGATGGCCCCTATCCTGCTATCTTACTGCGCCAGAGGCAGTGTCACGGTTCACGCTACAGTCCCCTGCCATGGATCGCCAGCATGTCGTGCCTTCCTTGTCTTGCCTGTTTCCCTGCTTGCTGCGAATGGCTTCTTGTACTTACCCACTAGCTCTCGCTCCTGCCTCCTGGGGTCCTGTGTGCACACTGTGCCTCCTAGGGCTCGCGCGCCGTAGCTTCCTGTCTTTTTATTGGTTTCCTGTCCTGTGCACCTTCCTCTTGACCTATGACCTCTGACTATAAGAGGAAGTTCCTGCCTTTGCTCTGGGTCAGTCCACTGCAGTCCTGTGCATTGTTTGTTGCAGTAACCATCTCTGAGCGCCTGCCAGCCTCTCTGGATTTAACCCCTAGTTGCTGGTTCAGTTCCTGAGGCCCACCAGAGCTTCTGACCATATTTCTGTCGTCTTCTGCTGCCCTGTATCTCCTGTCTTGTTCCTTCTGTATCCTGCTGTGATCCTGTCTTGTTCCGCTGTTCCTGCTGTGATCCCTGTCTTGTTCCTGCTGTATCATGCCGTGATTCCTGTCTTGTTCCTGCTGTATCCTGCCGTGATTCCTGTCCTTTACCTGCTGTATCCTGCTGTGTTACCTGTCCTGCTCCTGCCATGGCCTGATGTTGTGTACGTCGTATCCAGCTATCTATGTTCCGTTCTACACCACCTGGGTTCCTGTCCTGCACCTCGGCTGTCACCGCAGGTAGCCAAGTCAGGGGTAGCGAACTGGGGTTCCCCGCAGCTAAGTCCGTCCCGCTTTGCGGCGGGCTCCGGTGAAGACCAGGGGCCCCTTAGACTCCGCTCCCTGCCGTGGTTCTCCATATACCATCTTGCCTGCGGTTACCACAGTGGATCCACACCCGGATGTCAGCGTGAGGCGCTTCAACGTATGCTGTTGTCGCCGCATCCGTTACAGTATGGACTGACCATGGATCCCGCCGTGGTGACCTCGCATATGTTTTTCTGCTGTTATCTTCTGTCATGTCGGTCCCTGTCTGTCCCGCTGGCTCATGGTTCGCCCAGAGTGTCTGTCTGTACCGCTGGCTCATGGTTCGCCCAGAGTGTCTGTCTGTACCGCTGGCCCATGGTTCGCCCAGAGTGTCTGTCTGTACCGCTGGCTCATGGTTCGCACAGAGTGTCTGTCTGTACTGCTGGCTCATGGTTCGCCCAGAGTGTCTGTCTGTTCGCTAGCTCATGGTCCCGCCTAGAGCGTCCGTTGCCTAGCTCATGGTCCCGTCCAGAGCGTCCGTTGCCTAGCTCATGGTTCCGCCCTGAGAGTCCATTGCCTAGCTCATGGTCCCGCCCAGAGCGTCTGTTGCCTAGCTCATGGTCCCGCCCAGAGCGTCTGTTGCCTAGCTCATGGTCCCGCCCAGAGCGTCCGTTGCCTAGCTCATGGTCCCGCCCAGAGCGTCCGTTGCCTAGCTCATGGTCCCGCCCAGAGTGTCCGTTATTATAGTATCAAAACCACGTAAAAAACGTATACTGTTCCAACATAGAATAGGAAATTTTCGGCATGCATGCAATAGGTAACAATTTTACCTGAACTGTAACGCTGCAAACACAGTAGTTAGGAGCTGCTCGGACAACCGGCTGTGCACCTTGGATGCAACTTTTCGAGAGTCTCCGCCCTCTTTGTCAAGCATGTGTGCAAATGTTCCTGTTTCTCTTTTAAACCCATCTTAACCCTTTCCTAACCAGTTTAGTACAACTAATTATAAAAACACTCTAAAATTTGTCTCTTCATTTAGACCTTTAGGGCTCTTAGACTCAAGATTAACAATCCAAAACAATTCCCTTCTTAGCAAATTGCGTTTATTCTCTTCAAAATTTGTACCTTTAATCTTTTCTAACACACACCATTTCAACTCTGCTACATTATGTCCTGCTTCGCAAAAGTGTCTTGCCACTGAATTTTCACCATACCTTTTCTCAATATTACCTTCCTCTTTTAGCTGTTCACCTCTGACTTTATGTAACCTGATCGCTTGTACTTACCCACTAGCACTCGCTCCTGCCTCCTGGGGTCCTGTGTGAGCACTGTGCCTCCTAGGGCACGCATGCGCGGTAGCTTCCTGGCTTTTATTGGTTTCCTGTCCTGTGCACCTTCCTCTTGACCTATGACCCTGAATGTAAGAAGAAGTTCCTGCCTTTGCTCTGGGTCAGTCCACCCTCAGTCCTGTGCATTGTTTGTTGCAGTATCCACCTCTGAGCTCCTGACAGCCTCTCTGGATTTAACCTCTAGTTGCTGGTTCAGTTCCTGCGGCCCACCAGAGCTCCTGACCATATTTCTGTCGTCTTCTGCTGTCCTGTATCTGCTGTCTTGTTCCTGCTGTATCCTGCTGTTATCCCTGTCTTGTTACTGCTGTATCCTGCCGTGATTCCTGTCCTGTTCCTGCCATGGCCTGATGTTGTGTACGTCGTAGCCAGCTACCTATGTTCCTGTCTACACCGCCTGGGTTCCTGTCCTGCACCTCGGCTATCACCGCAGGTAGCCACGTCAGGGGTAGCAACCTGGGGGTCCCCGCAGATAAGTCCGTCCCGCTT
>JAODAL010030095.1:0-50522 GCA_025379985.1 Phyllomedusa bahiana | reverse complement strand
GAACAATGCTGGGTGTGCAAAATTTAAAAAAAAACACGTAACTGTTATGTTTTGGTATAATAAAGGGATATTTTTGCACTTTCAATTCACCTGTGGTGAATTATAGAATTGCTGTTTTAAGATTTACGTAGATGCTGCGTCAATGAACAATGCTGGGTGTGCAAAAGTCAAAAAACAAGTAACTGTTATGTTTTGATATAATAAACTGTATTTTTTGCACCTTTCAATTTACCTGTGGTGAATATAGAATTGCTGTTTTAAGATTTACGTGGATGCTGCGTCAATGAACAATGCTGGGTGTGCAAAAGTCAAAAAACACGTAACTGTTATATTTTGATATAATAAACGGGTTATTTTTTTCCCACCTTTCAATTCACCTGTGGTGAATATAGAATTGCTGTTTAAGATTTAGTAGATGCTGCGTCAATGAACAATGCTGGGTGCGCAAAAGTAAAAAAACACGTAAATGTGATGTTTTCGTCGTTTACATGGTATTTTTGGCAACAAAAAAACCTGTGCTGACTACAAGATTGCTGGATTGTAATTTAACTGCAAGGTGGAATAAAATCAACAGTCACAGGTGTAATGGGTTTAAAATTGAAAATGAACACCTCTCTTAAATGTATACTGAAAATAAAAGTGGAGTTTTGCAGCAAACAAGAGACCTGCAGTTACTAGAAATGATGTGTATCCAATATAAGTTTCAGGCTGCCCAATATCCAGGAAATATTTCAATAGCAAACTGTTTAATAATAAAGATATTCCACTAAAAATTTCTACACTAAGTCTTGGTGAACTTTATCCAGTGTTCTTTATAGATAGAGCTTGTCTGTGTTGGCCAGCGAGCCCCCCCCCTCCCACCGCGTGAATTTACAGCGGTAGTGCTGCTTTAAAATTCTCTAGCTAACTACATAAAATCTTCAAATCTCTAATCTAACTAATTGGAAGGATCACAGCTAATAGTAGAGGTTTCTCCGTGCAGAAATAGACTAATTTCGCTGAGCTGTTGGCCACAGGCAGAGCGCAGGTCCTATCCTTATGAGACTGGGGAGACACTGAGGTGAACCCGGAAAACGCTGTTCTATGTAAAACGAGGTCATGTGATTTTTCCAGGCCAATCGCAACCATACACATCCCAGTCATGATGTCGCACACACAAACTGAAACCCGCTCTATTCTGTAATCTGATTTGTGGCCGCCAAAATTACAGGAAAAGCCGAAAAGGCGCGATCTTAATAGATGATGCACAGATTTTAACCTTAAGTTTTCGCATGATCTGGAAATTTTGTCAAACCCTAAAAAACCTTGCCGATTTCAACTTTGTCGATAAAATCGTCAAAAACTACTTGCGAGCGCTTCATCACTGGGCGAGGAGGAAGGGCGATGGGGTAGTGTCAGTACGGGTTACGCCTCAAAAGGGAGAGGGCGGTTGCAGAAGTCCGTGATTGATTCCCCCAGCCACGGACAGCGCAAACCCCGCTCCTCGCTTATCGCCGTCAAAAAGGTCCAGGACCTCTCAAGCCCAGGCCTTTTTGACCAAGGGCCTCTGATTCACCCAGCGATGTCATATGCCGCCTTTGCCGTAAACGTTTAAATAGAGGCAAGAACCTTAGGTGGTTAACCACCCCAAGATGTCTAGTCACATGCAGCGAATGCATGAGTTTGAAATGGAGGCAAAAACTTGGCCAAAAAGGCCAGACCGACGCCGGGCCTCCAAACCACTGTCACACCCTCTGTCTCTGCCCTCCTCCTCCTCTGCCACCACCAAGCGTTCGTCAGCTGCCCATGTCTCTCAGAGTCATGATCAGGGATCAGCCTCCGCTTCAGCCTCCACCATCGCCCAAGTACCACCAGCACCACCAGAGACCCATCCTGTTGTGGTAATTGTAACTGCTATATAAGTTGATAATTAAGGCCTCCATTTTACATTGATCAGCCGCCATTTTAGATAAAGCTGTGATTCACTAAAATCATTTTGACAGCTGACACTTCAGTATAAAAACATGGTATTTAGCTAGGAACATCAGCTATTGACTTTAGAAGGCATAGTATTTGTATAACCACAGATTGAGGGTCAGAATGACCTAAAAATTTTCTTTTCTCAAATACTGTATCTAGGTGAAATGTTATTTTGGATTAATCATTATAACATGTTATAAGCTGTCAGCATTTTGTAATAAACCTGATTAATAGTAACGCAAGGCACACCTTATGAATCCCTATTGGTTGGATCATAATGAAGCTGTATCACTGATTGGATTGTTATGTAACCACCTGTTTTTAATGAACACGCCTGAAGCATTAAAAAAGCACTGTGAATTATATAATAAAATTATTCCGATCAAACCTTGATTTGAATCCAACGCGTTGTCATTTGATCGTGGAAGACTGAGCAGGCCCAAAGCCTGGGGAAAAATTCCATAACAATCCTACCCCTTCTCCTCCTGCCAGTTTGATGACCTGCACGCCGTACAGCGGCCAGTCTAGCAGCCAGCCTTCTGTCTTGCAGGTTTGGGAGCAGAAGAAACACTTTAACCCAAACCATCCCAAAGCGAAAAGCCTGAATGTCAGCATTGCCAGGCTTTTGGCCTTGGAAATGTTGCCTTTCCGTCTGGTGGACACAGCTGGGTTCCGCCATGTCATGTCCCTTGCCTGCCCCCAATACCAGATGCCGAGCAGGCATTTCTTTGCCAGAAAAGCTGTCCCTGCCCTGGCCAGCCACTTGTCATCTAAAATTTCAAGCGCGTTGTCTGCATCTGTGGCCGGAAAAGTCCATCTGCCCCCCGACACATGGACTAGTAAGCACGGCCAAGGCTGCTATATCTCTGTGACAGCTCACTGGGTAAGCTGGGTGGATGTCTCTGGGGTTGACGGTGGCTCTCAGGCTCGGCGCACGCTCTTCAAAACCGCATTGATGGTGCAGGGGTTCTTTCACCCAAGGGTCCTCTGGTGGCATCACGTGCCCAGAGAAACCGGGGCCGTGTTGAAATTAATCTGTCTTGGAGACCATTCCACACACAGGTCAGGAGCTGTGGACGGCTCTCCGAACCCGAGACCGAGTGCTGGCTGGTTGACAAGAACCTTGTGCCAGGCAAGGTGGTGTGCGGTAACGGGCGAAATCTGCTGGCCGCCCTTAAGATCGGAAGGCTGGAGCACATCTCTTGCCTGGCACATGTCATGAACCTTGTCGTCCAGAAATTTCTAAAGAGCTAACCGGGTCTGGACTGCCTGCTGAGGAAGGCTCGAAGTCTAAGTTCACACTTCCGGCCGTTTCGCCCCCTGCTTCGTCCCACCTGGCTGCGTTGCAGCGTCAGCTCGGCCCCCCCCCGTCAACCGTCTCATTGTTGACGTGGCAACACGTTTGGACTCTCCCCCTCCACATGCTCCAGCGATTGTGGCAGCAGCGCAATGCCATTACGCAGAAACGAGTGACACATGGCGCTGCCCAAGCAGCGGTGCGGACCTCAGGTGTTTGAGCCACCGAGAGTGGAGGCAGGTGAAAGAGCTCTTCACCATCTTTGCCAGTTTTGAAGAAGCCACCAAAATGGTCAGTGCGGACAGTGCCCTTGTCAGCATGAGCATTGTGGTGATCTTAGTTCTGGAACGATCGTTGGACACTCTGAAAAAAACAGGTCTCGCCAGCGACGGAGGAGGAGACGGAACAGATGTGGACACGGAGCCTTTCTCTCCGTCAAATCCACAAGGCCCGACAGTTTCACAATTTCATCGGTCTTCATTAGGCAGGGGTTTTTGGGGTCCAGGGTTTAGTGCAAGGTGGCGCATCAGATCTCTGGGTGCATCATCTCAGGCAAGTCAGGGCTGGTTGTGAAGCCTATGCCGGAGGAAGCAGAGGAGGAGGAAAAGGGGGAGGTATTCCTAGACCACCGATGTTACAGACGTCCCTGCCTTGGAAAGAGGTTGGCGCGAATTTTTAGGCGGAGGAGGAAGATGAGGAAAATCAGTTTGCTAAGTGCCCTCGACCCAGAGGCTTGGGAAATCAAGGCTCCATCTCTCACAGAAGTGCTTGGATGTCCATTTCCTCCAACATGATCCTCGCATTTAAGGCCATCAAAATGAACAACAGTTACTGGGTGGCCACCCTCCTGAATCCCGGTACAAAACAAAACTCAGCACTTTCCTTCCACCCACCCAAATAGAGAGTAAAATGCAGGAAATGGGGACCTTGCTGATTGATCAACTGGAGACATCTGTTGCGTCTGCTTCACGTTCCCCAAATGTCACGGTGGAACAACATCAGCGACGTGACAGCAGTAGAGTGCCAAAATAGCCGTAGCGGCAGCAGCAGCAGCAGCAGGAAAGGTGGCAGAAGCCTAATGGGTGACATCTGGCAATCTTTATTTACCACCTCACCAACGCATGCAATGAAGGGCACACATCCAACACACAGAGACCAGCTCAAGATCAAGGTGCACGAATATCTGCGTCTCAACACCAATGTTTTTTTATGTGTTTCCGGACCCAATAGACTTCCCGGGTATCCAAAATGGCGAATGGCCCGAGCTCGCTCGCCACGCCATAGAGGTGTTGTCTTGCCCAGCAGCCCGCGTCATATCTGAGGGACCTTCAGCACAGCTGGAGGGGAGTCATTACAGACAAACGCTCCGGCTTTCCCCAGATAATGTGGGGTCGTTTGACTTTCATCAAGATGAATCAGGCATGGATCTCTGATGATGTTGTGGCCCCAATTGCCCCAGGTCACCGATTAGTTGCCGGTTCTAACTTCACATTCCTCTTCAAAACAGAAATGGTCCTCTTGAAAATTTTTTTTTAAAATTGATCATTTCTTACTGCAATTTTTTTTTCTCTTTTCCCAACAGTTTTATTTTGCTGTTTTGCTGTGAGGAGACTGTTTAAAAGGACAGCAAGGTTTCATGACAACACCGTTTTCCATTTTCTCACTTTATCTTTAGAAGTTTTCGCATTGTCAATGGTTTTGAGGTCATGTTGCTGTGAGATACAGCTATAAATTTTGGTCCTTTGGAACAGAAATGTGGCTTTTTAAGTGGCATTTCTCCCTCACAATTTTTATAGTGGCTGAGAAGTCATATTTATAATTTTTTGGGATCATGTTGCTGTGAGATACAGCAATAATCATGGTCCTTTGGAACAGAAATGTGGTTTCTAAGTGGCATTTCTCCCTCATAATTTTTAACAGTGGCTGAGAAGTTATTTTTTTAAATTTTTTTGGTCATGCTGCTTTGAAATGCAGCTATACTACAGGTCCTATTAAAAAAAAAATGTTGTTTCTAACAGACATTTTTTTCTTCACAATTGTCCAAAGTGGCTCAAGGGTCATGCTTTGGAATTTTTGGGGGCATTTTGCTGTGGACATGCAGCTATACTACAGGTCCTATTATAAAAAATGTTGTTTCTAACAGACATTTGTTCTTCACAATTGTCCAAAGTGGTAAAGGGTCATGCTTTGAATTTTTGGGGGATTTTGCTGTGACATGCAGCTATACTACAGGTCCTATTATAAAAAAATGTTGTTTCTAACAGACATTTGTTCTTCACAAATGTTCAAAGTGGCTCAAGGGTCATGCTTTGAATTTTTCGGGGCATTTTGCTGTGACATGCAGCTATACTACAGGTCCTATTATAAAAAAATGTTTCTAACAGACATTTGTTCTTCACAATTGTCCAAAGTGGCTCAAGGGTCATGCTTTGAATTTTTCGGGGCATTTTGCTGTGACATGCAGCTATACTACAGGTCCTAATATTAAAAAAAAAATGTTGTTTCTAACAGACATTTGTTCTTCACAATTGTCAAGAGTGGCTCAAGGCTCAATTCCTCTGAAGTGTACAAGGGAGGTACAGGAAAACTTGACCAGATGTAGGTTATTCAGAGGAATGGAGTATGGAGCACGGACAGAGAACAAAGTACAGAGACAATTTCCTCCAGCACGTTGAGTAAAATGAGAAAATGAATGCCAAGAAAAAGGGCACGGGGTGGAACAGGAGCGTTAACCACCAGTATTTCCAAGTAAAGCTCAATTGGTCCGCACTCATACGGGGGGCAAGCGCTTCCCAGGACAGGGGCAGTATATGTCCAGTGAAACTAAAAGGGGTTGAAAGATCCTTTTTCCGGGACTTTTTAATTGGGGTATGCAGGTTGGGGTCATGCTGTGGCCCAGGACAGGGGATAGTCTATGTCCAGTGAAACAAAAATGGTGGTTGAAAGACCCTTTTTCCGGCACTTTTTAAAGTGGGGGTCATGCAGGGGTTTTGGGGGTCATGCTGTGGCCCAGACATGATAGTCAATGTCCAGTGAAACAAAATGTGGTTCAAAGACTCCTTTTTCCAGCACTTTTTAAATCTGGGGGTCATGCAGGTTTGGGGCTCATGCTGCGTTCCAGGACAGGGGTATTCAATGTCCAGTTCAAATAAAAGGGTGGTTCAAATCATACTGCCTTCTGGCACATTTTAATTTGTGGGTTATGCAGGTTTAAGGGTCATGCTGTGGTGCAAGACAGGGATAGTGAATGGTCTGTGATTTTTTTTCTGTGGCTTTTATAACCTAAGTGTGTTGCCTAAGATGTGCACGTATCCATTTGACTGTTGTGGATGTTTTTTCCCCGCTTCTCCAGCCCTGTTTGGGTGTAATAATGAAGGTGTTGTTGCTCTCCATAGACTTTAATGGTCATTGATCATAATCTATCATCGACCATCGAATATCTTGTCGATGATGGTCGACTATCGACCATCGACTGATGTCGATGGCCAACGTAATCGCTCAACACTACTCTTTACATGTGCCAGAATGAGTGGCTCATATGCACACCAGCTGAATACAGCCATATTTTCTTTTTTTCTGGTACATTGTTTATAAAGAATACAAATTAAAGAAGGCCCTATGCTCTAAGTAGAAAGTGGTTTCCAGGAGATCTTTCTATCTGTTATCTGTAAGGTCGATTATATTATCTGCTTTTTACATTATATGGGTTATGTTCTTTGCTATTGTGTTGAAGGTTTAAATCTAAGAGCATGAGTGTTGACTTTCTGGCCTAGTTATAGTGTGTGGGAAGCGCTTATCTTTCAGTTTGTATATTCTTTATATTTATATTTATATTGAGGGCAAGTAAATATTTGTCATTTTATTGTTTGATTAGTAATTATTTTACGAACACAAAGAACTGTTCTGACTTATCTTTCTTTTGGATCTAAAGCAATTCTCATCTCCTGCTTGTGTACACAAACTTTTCTAAGTTATCAACCATCTCACTCTGTTAAAGCTGGCCTGACAGGGATGATGAGGTCATTCCCTGCTGTGTCTTATCAGCAGGGGCTTGTTTTTCATTGTTAATGACAAATGTTAACCTTTTAGAGCTCTGTAGCCCTGTGTCCTACTTTTATTGCCTCTCCATTACCTCTGCATTAGGAATAGCAAGGCTAAAATGCCAATCACTGCTGTAGAACCACCCACAGCCTGACCTGTTTGAGCCTGAAGCTAACTGCAATGAGTTTTAATGCTCATAGAGAAATCCATCCATGAAATCATATTCTCCACTCCTAACTGGTTGGTATACAGTGTGTACATTGCTATATAATTACAAAACAGAATTATTTGTGTTTCATTAATTCAGCCGCAACCTTGCTATCCTGTTGAGTCTCCAACTAAGTGAAAGAAACAAAGAGTAGATCTGTTTACTGAGAAATCGACCATCTGTCCAACAGCAGGGAGGATAAAAAATAGTGGTAAAAAAATGAGCTAGCTTTAAAGGATTCCTGTTTAAGATGGCTCCTCAAGGCTTGTTAACTGATATGGAAACTGCTGTGCCTGATTTTAACAAATTTTTCTTTATTGAAAAGATAGATTGCAAACCTATTGGGACAGCTTAGTGATTGCATTTGAAAAGCCTAACAAATTACCTGAGATGCTTAACAGGAAGCAGTGTAGTTTAGAGAGATGGTCTTTATATGCATGTCTCGATCTTAAAATGTCCCTCTAGGATTTTTAAGGGAAATGAGTATCAAATATAATTTTGCAATTAGCACAGAGAAAGGTAAAGACAATTATGACAGTGTTCAGAATTTGTCATTTTTTGCTAACAAAAAAAGAAAAGAAAAAGATGTTTCATCTTACTGTTAATTTATACAGATATATAGATTTGCTATAAAACTATTAATATAATTAATGTCAATAAAACACTATCTGTCATGGACAAAGAGAAATTAAGCTAGAGCAGACACAATTATTAGATTTGAAATATTCAGAAAAGTTATAACATAGTATCATTTTTGAATTGAAAATATTTCCAACATAGTTCATCACATTAATTATTTATGAGTAACAACTATTTTTACCATCAAAACTCCCAATCGGTTGTTTATTTTGATCAACATATCATTGTATTGAGTATATCATGTCTATTTTTACATCCTGAAAAAGCTCAAGATCGTGTTTATATTAATATCCTGAATCAAACGAGGATTCTGCACCAGATATATGGCATCTTTTCAGCCCGATATCCAGCGCAACCCCGTTCATACATATTCAAATCTCCCACACGCAACCCCGGAGCGCATTACATCGCATCTGCGGTGGGGGGGGCATGCGGGAGGCGGGGCGCACTAGAACTATAAAAAAGCTTTAGGTTTATAGCTTTGCTATGGCATTTCTGGGTGCACTGCAGTCGGAACAGGTATACCACTTTTAAAGTGGTATACCTGATCCCGAACTGTCGCCCGAGCGTTGGAAAGCGCCTGATTTATGACCCGCTGTTCATAAATCTAGTGCATTCTATGCCTTTTTTATTTGCATGAAATTTGCCGTCCCCATGCCAAATTTCATACATGTCTATGGCTCTACAATATAGAGATTGCCTTAAATTTGCAATGCTAACCTCTACAGTATTATTTGGAATGTGCTTCTGAATATTTTTTTCCATTTTATCCACAAAGTACTTGATGCTGTTATAAGAGAAAAGTGGGATAAGAGGGAAAATAAAACGATTAATAAATTTTTGCTGTTGGGGTTTCCCCATATATGAAAGTAGAATTTATAATTATTACTAGTGTTGCTCTAGTAGTGCCCTACTCAGTTCAACACTAGCTTGACTAAATTTGTTAACAAGGTATTGTTTGGGATGTCTAAAACCCTAATTTTGTCTCTAATACTCTCCCTCAAACTAATCTTAAACTTAATTTAGGGTTAGGGTTTTTAGGTTGCTTTAGTAAATAACTTACTTTCCTATGTCCTTCCAGGAATCTCATTCCTCCTCTTATCCCTAAAACTAACCTTAACCTTACATGCTGTGTACAGTTGAAACCAGAAGTTTACATACACTATATAAAAAGACGCATATGCATGTTTTTCTCACTATCTGAGATGAAATCAGAATAAACCTTACCCATTTTAGGTCAATTAGGAACCAAAATTATTTATATTTGTGAAAGGCCAGAATAATGAGAGAGATAGAAATTTTCTAAGGCATTTTTATTACTCTCTGCAAAGTCAAAAGTTTACATACGTTTAGTTAGTATTTCGTAGCATTACCCTAAAACTGTAGGACTTGGGTGAAGTGTTTTAGATATCCTTCCACAAGCTTCTCACAATAGTTTGTAGGAATGGAATTTTGGCTCATTCCTCCTGACAGAACTGGTGTAACTAAACCATGTTTGTAGGTTGCCTTGCTCGTACCTGCCTTTTCAGCTTTGCTCATAGATTTTCAATAGGATTGAAATCAGAGGTTTGTGATGACCACTCCAAAACATAAACTTGGTTATCCTTAAGCCATTTTTTAACCAGTTTGGCAGTAAGCTTCAGGTCATTGTCCATTTGGAATGCCCATTTCCACCCAAGCTTTAACTTCCTGGCTGATGTCTTGAGATGCTGCTTCAGTATTGCCACATAATCTTCTATCCTCATGATGCCATCTATTTTGTCCCTCCTGTAGCAAAACAAACCCACAACATGATGCTGGCACCCCTGTGTTTCCCAGTTGGGATCGTGTTCTCACGCTAGCAAGCTTCTCCCTTTTTCCTTCAAATGTAACAATGGTCATTATGGCCAAACAGTTCAATTTTAGTTTATTCTGACCATAGGAGATGTCTCCAAAAATGTAGGCCTTTGTTCCTCTGTGCATTTGCAAACATTAATCTGGCTTTTATATGTTTCTTTTGGAGTAATGGCTTCTTCCTCACAGATTGGCCTTTCAGCCCATGTCGATGCAGTACTCGTTTCACTGTGGATAATAACTCAATCTTACCAGCTTCCGACAGGATCTTCATAAGTTTTTTTTGCTTTTGATCTTGGGTTGATATGCACATGTCGGACCAAATCATGTTCATCTCTGAGACACAGAACTTGTCTCCTTCCTGAGCAGTATGATAGCTGGACATTGCCATCTTGTTTGTACCTGCGTATAATTGTTTGCACAGATGAACGAGGCACCTTCAGGTATCTGGAAATTGTACCCAAGGATGATCCAAACTTGTGCAAGTCCACAATTCTCTTTCTGATTTCTTGGCTGATTTCTTTAGACATTCCCATGATGTTACACACAGAAGCAGTATATTTCTGGTGTGCTTAAAATATACATCCACAGGTGTAGCTCTATTTAAATCAGACATTACCAATAAACATATCAGAATCTTCCAAAGACATGACATCATTAGAGATGGGCGAATTGATTCTAACGAAGTGGAATTCGTTTAGAATTTCAGGAAAACTTCAGTTCTGAACGAAGTCGAAGTTTGGGGGACTTCGGGTGAACGAAGTGTGCTTTTGATTGATAAAATGGCTGCGAGCACATGCGCTACATGGGGCAAAGCACTCTGGGAGGAAGAAGGGCATAGCCTGCATGACATGTGCAGAGATGAAGCCAATCAGAGACCGGCGGGATTCTGTGACGTCACCGCACTATTTAAGTCCGGGCGTGACGCTGGGAACTCATACCGCTCTCACTGTACTGATCAGGGAAGGTGCTGCCGCGGCTGATTGTCACTAAAGAACTGATTTTTATACAGCGATTTTTGTGGGGTGTATCAGCTTGTCTCAGAGACTGCTTCTCTTAACGTTCTATTTCTGATTTTTTTGGGTATTGGATCTGAAATCAAGTGTGCGTCCACTGCAGCTGCATATACATTTAAATCCTATCTGCTCACAGCACATTAAATATCCAAGGGGGATCTAAGCCAGTTCCTGTTGTATTCATTTAAAGAAACAGCGTTTTTACAATAAAAAATTACCACTTCATTTTTGGCTGTTTCAATTTTTTTGGCGCAATTTACATCCGGGGGTTAAATTACGTTGTTATTCAGCTGTGGTGACCCCAAAGGGAAAACCGTCTTTTTCAATGCCAAAATATAAAAATTTTCCCTGTAGAAAAATTCACAGCAAAAGGTTAATTAAAATTTTTATCTCTTGTTTGTAGCGTAAAAAACGCCATTGTAAAACGCTACAAAGTTTATTTGTTTGTGGTGGCTCAATTGTTTGGCGCTTTTTCCCCAGGGGTTAAATTAAGCGTTTTTTTTTTAAAGCTGTGGTGTTTCCCAAAAAACCGCTTTTTTTAACGCCAAAATATATACTTTTTTTCATGTAGCAAAATTAAAAAGAAAAGGTTAATTACCAATTTTATCTCTTTTTGTGGGGCTTTAAAAAAACACCGAAATTTTGTAACAGCTAAAAAACCTACTAGTTTGTGGGGGGGCCCCAATTCTTTGGGAAATTTTTCCCTCCGGGGGTTTTAATTTTAAAAGCGTTGTTTTTCAGCTGTGGTGACCCCAAGAAACCCGTCATTTTAAAATGCCAAAAATATATATTTTTTTCCTTTTATTTTTATTCACAACCCAAAGGGTTAATTACAATTTTTTTCTTTGTTGTGTAGCGTAAAAAACACCCCTTTGTAAACGTCAAAGCTCTAGTTTGTGGCCCCCTCAATTTTTTTGGCGAAATTTTTAAATCCAGGGGGAAATTAAACCCGTTGTTTTTCAGCTGTGGTGACCCCCAAAAAAACCGTCTTTTTAATTTTCAAAAAAAACGCCAAAATATATACATTTTTAATGAGCTTTTAATTTTCACAAGCAAAGGTTTAATTAAAATTTTATCTTTTATTGTGGGGGAAAAAAAACCCACCGCATTGAAACCGAAAAAAACCTATTTATTTTTGGGGTTGGCCCCAATTTTTTTGGGCGAAATTTTAACACCCGGGGGTTTAATTAAGCTTTGGGTTTTTCAGTTTGTGGTGACCCCAAAAGGGAAAACGTATTTTAAACCCCCAAAATATATACTTTTTTTCCCTTTTAGCAAAATTTCCCCAAGGAAAAGGGTTTAAATTTACAATTTTTCTCTTGTTGTGTGGTGTAAAAAAACACCGCATTGTAACCGTTACAAAGCTATATTTGTGGTGGTAAATTATTTGGTGCAATTTACATCCGGGGTTGGGAAATTTAAAGCGTTGTTTTTAAAGCTGTGGTGACCCCAAAAAACCGTCATTTTCAACGCCAGAATATAAAAAATTTTCCCGGTAGCATAATTCACAAGCAAAGGTTAATTACAATTTTATCTCTTATTGTGTGGGGTTAAAAAAAAAAAGCGCTTTGAAACCCAAAAAAAAAAACAAAAGGCTACAGTTTGTGGGGGCCCCAATTGTTGGCGCAATTTACTTTTAGTGGTTAATTAAGGGGTTGTTTTTCAGTGGGGGTGCCCCCAAGAAACCGTCATTTTCACGCCAAAAAATATATAAAAATTTTTCCCTTTGTAGCATAATTCAAAAGGAAAAGGTTAATTCCCAAATTTTATTCTTATTGTGTGGCGTAAAAAACAGCGCTTTTGTAACACACTAAAAAGCAAAAGGGTTTGTGGTGGCCCCAATTTTTTGGCGAAAAATTTACTTTCCAGGGGTTTAAAATTAAGGTTGTTTTTAAGTGTGGTGATCCCAAAAAAACCTTTCATTTTAAAGGGCCCAAAAAATATACTTTTTTCCCGTAGCAAAATTTCACAAGCAAAGGTTAATTCCAATTTTATTCTTTTTGTTTTGGCTTTAAAAAAAACAGTCCCATTGTAACAACTAAAAAAGCTACTAGTTTGGGGGTGGCTCAATTGTTTGGGAAATTTTTCATCAGTGGTTAATTAAGCGTTTTTTTTAAGCTGGGGTTGATCCCAAAAAAACCCGTCATTTTCAACGCCAAAATAATACTTTTTTTCCTGTGCTTTAATTTCCCAAAGAAAAAGGGTTAATTGCAATTTTATCTTTATTGGTGGCGTAAAAAACACCGCATTGTAACATGCTACAAAGCTACTAGTTTGTGGGGGCCAAATTTCTTTGGGCAATTTAAACCCCGGGGGTTTAAATTTAAGCGTTCTTTTTTCAGCTGTGGTGACCCCAAAAAAACCGTCTTTTTTCATCCCCCAACAGGGAAATTCATTTTTCCCGTAGCTTTTAATTACAAGGGAAAAGGTTTTAAATTACAATTTTATCTCTTATTGGGTGGCATAAAAAAACCGATTGAAACACGTTTACAAAGTTTATTATTTTGTGGTGGTCAATTGTTTTGGGGGTTTTTTACACCCCGGGGTTAAATTAAGCGTTTTTTTTTAAGCTGTGGTGCCCCAAAAAAAACCTTCTTTTCAAAGCCAAAAAATATACTTTTTTCCTGTAGCATAACCCCAAAAAAAAAGGGTTTAATTACAATTTTATCCTTGTTGTGTGGTGAAAAAACACCCCTTTTTGAAACCCAGCTACAAAGCAAAACTATTTTTGTGGTGGCCCCAATTGTTTGGCGCAATTTACATCCAGGGGTTTAAATTTAACGTTGTTTTCAGTGTGGTAAACCCCAAAAAAACCTCATTTTCAACGCCAAAATTTATATTTTTTTTCCTGTAGCTTTTTCCCCAAGAAAAAGGTTAAATTAAAATTTTATCTCTTATTTTTGTGGCGTAAAAAAAAGGGAAATTGTAAAAACCACAAAGCTACTAGTTTGTGGTGGCTAAAATTGTTTGGCGCAATTTACATTTAGGGTTTAAAATTTAAAGTTTTTGGGTTTTTCAGCTGTGGTTAAACCAAGAAAACCCGGTCATTTTTCAACCCCAAAAATATTTACTTTTTTTCCCTTTGTAGTTTAATTCACAAGAAAAGGGTTTAAAATTCCCAATTTTATCTCTTTTGTGTGGCGTAAAAAACCCCGCATTGTAAACGTAAAAAGCTACTAGTTTTTTTTGGGTTTGGGTTTAATTCTTGGCGTTTTTAACCCCCCCCCCCCCCCAAGGGAATTTTTCTTTTTTTTTCCTTTTGTTGGTGCCCCAAGAAAACCTTTCTTTTCAACGCCAAAATTTTAAAACTTTTTTTCCTGGGGGTTTTTAATTTTCACAAGCAAAGGTTAATTACAATTTTATCTCTTTTTGGTGTGGGGGTAAAAAACACCGCTTTGTAACACGCTACAAAGCTATAGTTTTTTGGTGGCCCCAATTTTTTTGGCGAAATTTTAAACACCCAGTGGTTAATTAAGCGTTGGTTTTCTGCTGTGGTGACCCCAAAGGGAAAACCCCGTCATTTTTAACGCCAAAATATATACATTTTTCTGTAGAAAATTCCCAAAAGAAAAGGTTAATTGAAAATTTTAAATCTCTTATTGTGTGGCGTAAAAACACTGCATTGTAACATGTAAAAAGCTACATTTTGTGGGGGCTCAATTCTTTGGCGAAATTTTTACATCCGGGGGTTTAAAATTTAAGCTTTGTTTTTTCAGCTGTGGTGATCCCAAAAAAAACCGTCTTTTTTAAACCCCCCAAAATATATACATTTTTCCTGTAGCAAAATTCACAAGAAAAGGTTTAAAATTTAAAAATTTTTAAAATCTCTTATTGTAGGGGCAAAAAAAAACACCACTTGTAAAAACCTACAAAGCTATTTGTTTGTGGTGGCTCAATTTTTTTGGCGAATTTACATCCAGGGGTTAATTAAGCGTTGTTTTTAAAGGTGTGGGGGATTCCAAGAAAACCGTCTTTTTCCAAAAAAAAAATATATACATTTTTCCTGTAGCATAATTCACAAGCAAAGGTTATATTACATTTTATCTCTTATTTTTTGGCGTAAAAAACCCGGGCGAAATTTTTAACAACTACAAAGTATAGTTTGGGGGTGGCTCAATTTTTTGGGCGAAATTTTTAAAATTCCATTTGGAAAAATTTAAAGCGTTGTTTTTCACTGTGGGGGATGCCAAGAAACCGTCATTTTAAACCCCAAAATTTTTACTTTTTTTCCCTGTTGCAAAATTTTCAAAAGCAAAGGTTTAATTTTGCAATTTTATCTCTTATTGTGGGGCGAAAAAAACCCTCCGCATTGAAAACAGTAAAAAAAGGCTACTATTTTGTGGTGGCTCAATTTTTGGGCCCCAAATTTTAAAAACACCCGGGGGTTAATTAAGCGTTGATTTTCAGCTGTGGTGATCCAAAAAAAACCGTCATTTTAAAACGCAAAATGTTTACATTTTTCCTGTAGCATAATTCACAAGCAAAGGTTTAATTACAATTTTATCTTTATTGTGTGGCAAAAAAAAACACCGCTTTTGGGAAACCCACGCTACAAAGTACTAGTTTTGGTGGCTCAATTGTTTGGCGAAAATTTAAAATAAAGGGGTTTTTTTTTAAAGCGTTGTTTTTCAGCTGTGGTGACCCCAAGAAACCGTCTTTTTCAACGCCAAAATAATAAAATTTTTCCCTGAAAGCATAATTCACAAGAAAAGGGTTTAAATTTAAAAATTTTTAATCTCTTGTTTGGGGTGGTAAAAAACCCCGCATTGTAACACGCTAAAAAGGGTTACTAGTTTGTGGGGGCCCTCAATTTTTTGGGCAATTTAATCCAGGGGGTTAAATTTAAGGTTGTTTTTCAGCTGTGGTGATCCCAAAAAAACCGTCATTTTCAACGCCAAAATTTTAATTTTTCCTGTAGATAATTCAAAAGGGAAAAGTTTTAATTACAATTTTATTCTTTATTGTGTGGGCGTAAAAAAGTGCATTGTAACACATACAAAGCTTTTGTTTTTGGGGGCTCAATTGATTGGGCAATTTACTTTTTGGGGTTTAAATTTAAGCGTTGTTTTTCAGCTGGGGTTTGACCCCAAGAAACCGTCTTTTTCAACCCCCAAAATATATACTTTTTTCCCTGTTGCAAAATTTCAAAGCAAAGGTTAATTGCAATTTTATTCTTATTTTTGGGGGTTTAAAAAACCCCGCATTGTAACAGCTACAAAGTACTAGTTTGTGGGTGGCTCAATTTTTTGGGCGAAATTTTTAATCCGGGGGTTAAATTTAAGCTTTTAAAAATTTTTTTTAAGCGGGTTTGGGGGATCCCAAGAAAAGTCATTTTCAACCCCAAAAATTATATACTTTTTTTCCTGTAGTTTAATTCACAAGAAAATTTTTAAATTACAATTTTTTCTCTTATTGGTGGCATAAAAAACAGCATTGTAAAAACGCTACAAAGCTACTGTTTGGGGGTGGCTAAAATTTTGGCCCCTTTTTTCTTTCCGGGGGGTTAAAATTTTGCATTTTTTTTAAAACTGTGGTGACCCCAAGAAACCGTATTTTCAACCCCAAATATATACATTTTTCCTGTAGCAAAATTTCCAAGCAAAGGTTAATTAAAAATTTTTTTTCTTTTTTGGTGGCGTAAAAAACAGCCATTGTAACACATAAAAACACTAGTTTTTGGTTGCCCCAATTGTTTGGCCCCAATTTACACCGGGTTTAATTTAAAGCGTTGTTTTTCAGCGGGGGTTTGCCCCAAAGGGAAACCGTCTTTTTTTCAACGCCAAAAAAAAAAATTTTTCCTGTAGCAAAATTTTCACAAGAAATTTTTTAAATTGAAATTTTTAAATCTTTTTATTGTGTAGGCTTTAAAAAACCGCTTTGGGAAAATGCTACAAAGTACTAGTTTTTTGGTGGTCAATTTTTGGCAAAAATTTACACCCCGGGGTTTTAATTAAGCTTTGATTTTAGCTTGGGACCCCAAAGAAAACCGTCATTTTCAACGCCAAAAAAATATACTTTTTTTCCTGTAGCATAATTCCCCAAGCAAAGGTTAATTACAATTTTATCTCTTATTGGGGGGCAAAATAAAAACACCGCATTTTTAACACGCTACAAAAGCTACTAGTTTGTGGTGGTCAATTTTTTGGGGCGAAATTTTAAACACCCGGGGGTTTTAATTTTAAGCTTTGGTTTTTCAGCTGGGGTGATCCCAAAAACCGTCATTTTCAACGCCAAAATATTTACTTTTTTCCCTTTGTAGCATAATTCAAAAGAAAATTTTTAAATTAAATTTTTTTTCCCCTTATTGTGGGGGCGAAAAAAAACACCCGATTTTTAAAAACACTCAAAGTTTCTTTTTTGGGGTTCCTCAATTTTTTTGGCGCAATTTACCCAGGGGTTTAAATTTAAAGGCGTTGTTTTTCAGCTTGGTGACCCAAAAAAAACCGCCCATTTTAAACGCCAAAAATATACTTTTTTCCCTGTAGCATAATTCACAAGAAAAGGTTTAATTTGAAAATTTTTTCTTTTTTGTGTAGGCGTAAAAAACCCCCGCATTGTAACATGCTAAAAAGCTACTGTTTTTTGGTGGCTCAATTTTTTTGGCCCCAATTTTTCCCCAGGGGTTTTTTAAAAGCGTTGATTTTCACCCTGGGTGACCCCCCAAAAAAACCGGGTCATTTTAAACGCCCAACTTGTATACATTTTTTTGTAGCAAAATTACAACCCAAAGGTTAATTACAATTTTATCTTTTTTGTGGCATAAAAAACCCCAAGCATTGAAACACGCTACAAAGCTACTAGTTTGTGGTGGCTCAATTCTTTGGCGCAATTTACACCCAGTGGTTAATTAAGCGTTTTTTTTTCAGCTGGGGTGACCCCAAAAAACCCGCATTTTCAATGCAAAAAATTTTATTTTTTTTTCCCTTAGCAAAAATTCCAAGAAAAGGGTTTAAATTTTACAATTTTACTCTTGTTGTGTGTCTTTAAGAAAACCGCAATTGTTACACGTACAAAGTAGTAGTTTGGGGTTGGCTAAATTTACTTTTGCGCAATTTACAATAAAGGGGGGTTAATTAAGCGTTGTTTGCGGGTTGTACTCGAAAAAAGAAACTTTTTTTTTTTCACCGCCCAGAAGAAATTTGTAGCTTTAATTATATCTAAAGGGTTTAAAATTAAGCCTGTTTGTGCTTTTAATTAAGTAAAAAAACACAGATTTTTTAAAAAGCCATACAAGTAAATTTTTCCTGCCCATTTGGGGGAGCACAAAAATTTTTTATACCCGGGGTTTTCCAAGTTTGTTACTGGGTTCTTTTGGCGGTCAAAAAACAGGGGTGTATTTTTCATATACAGATATCTTCATCAAAACAGTGTCTGTACTTTTTAAAACCCCCCAAACAGTATGTCAGGACGGGGAGAGGGGGCGGGGCCTCTTCCCTGCGAGTGGCAGAGGCAAAAAACATTCCAGGCCCAGGTCGCAGCCAGAAAGGGGAGTCGGAGCAGGGGTCACTCGGTGAGGACACAAAGTGCCGCTGTCATCTAGCGGATGTGTACTGATAGACAACCCATGGGTTTTGATGGTTGACTAGGTCATCCATCCTCCCAGATGACCATCTGACGCCCAGCCAAGTGTCGGTGGGAAGCGCCACTATATAGCGTGGATGAGCAATTTGAGGTGGGCAGTCAGCTGCTACAGGCAGAGAAGAAATGGGGCCAATATCCCATGCTTCTTGCAGTTGGCGGCAAATGTATTTGATGTTGAGAGTGGCATGGGAGATCATGTTGTGAGGGGTCAGCTTGCATAACAAGACCGGTGATGAGGACAACTGGACGATGAAACACAAATAGATGATTGATGTAGCCGACCGCACTTGGGAGCCGGGTGAGGAAAGGGTTTCATCATCGTCAGGAGAAGAGGGCGTAAGCTTGTGCGTCAGGCAGCAGCACAGCAGCAAGTGAGTTGTGTGGCCGTGAGCTCAGCAGGGGATGCAGCTGTGTGAGGTTGGGAGCCAAGCGGCCAGGGGTAAACAAAAACCCCACATTCGCAAGGTGCAAGAAAGTAACAGCACAGGGGATCAGCGACGGTTGCGGGCGAGCAGTAGCCATACTCCTGTGCGGAGCAGTCTCGGCGGCAAAATCAGATATCGGCGGTGTCGCGCAGGTCTTTGCTAAGACCTGGAGGAGCACAGAAATATGGGTATATGTAGAATCTGTAAGCAGAATAGTGAAGACCGTGGGCCAGGAACGCTAAAACGTGGCCCATGGCCTGCGTCCAAAACATTGCAGCGTCCCATCCGGTGGCCCTGGAGGAAACGTGGTCAGATGTGGTGGTCCATCCTGCCGCTGACAGCAACAGGCAGCAGCGCCCAGTGGCACGCATGCCATTCAGCCAGTAACGGCTCCACCACCTATGCAGAAGGAGAATGTTTCTCTTTGACATCATATCCGGTCCAGATGCTCCATTGCCTCATCGACTACTAATGGCGCCAGCAGTCGTTCAGCGACGGCAATTGCAAAGAGACAACAGTATGCGTCCAACAATCCTAAGGTGCAGAAAGCTGACCGTGATCCGTCAAGTTGTTGGTACTGCAGTCCCTCCCTTCCAAATGGTGGAACTCTGCACGTTCAGAGAAATAATGGATTGTGCCAAGCGAAACTGGGAGCTTCAAGCCGTAATCTTTATTTTACCAAAATGGCCGTACCCAGCACTTCATAAATAGTCAGAACAGAAAAAAAAAGGTGGGCCAGTACCTTGAGCTTATCGGTTTGTTCCAAGGTTGCCACGTGCAGCCACGCGGACGTCTGGGAGCGTAACTTACGGTCAGGGGCCAGTACATGTCCGCTTTTACGGCCCACTGGGTGAATGTGCTTCCGGCCCAGGAACTCCTCAACAACTTGGACAGGAGACGCAGTTGTCTCCTCCACGTTGTCAAACTGCGAGGGGCCCCCTTTTTTTTTTCCCCCCTGCGCCCAATGTCCGCCTCCTCCTCCATCGCACCACATCTCAGCCTCGACAAGTACCTGCTCCATCATACCACATGTGTAGGGCCAGCGGTGTCACGCAGTTCTAACATGGCTTGACTCGACGCCGAACGAAGTCACCCAGGGGAGGAAATGCTCCGCGTCATGCAGCAAGAGAATAGATGTGTGTCTTTCTCCGCGCAAACTGCAAATCGGACACCATTATGTCGGACATAATGGTGAGGAACTATGGTGTCTGCATGCACCGTGAAGGGAGGGATGGTCCAAAGGCGCCCTGCATGTTGCATGTGTTCAATCTGGTTGTGAATAAAGGTTCCTGAATGTCTTCCACACCCCGATCTTCAGAACTTTCTGAAAATGGACAGAAACTTGTGCATGCTCTTTATCCATTCGTACACAATGCCTGGTTCACCACCTCCTCGGAGTTTGCTGCGGCAGAACGGCCTCCCCCAACACACTCTGATTATGCGATGTTTCACCCGTTGGAATTCCAGCCTGCACATGTTGGAAGACTGATGAACAGAGAAAGGCCATTAACGATTTTTTGGATTGATCCTGGCTGTACAGACAGTACTTCCCTGTGTAACTTTGATGTCAGCCAGTGGCAGCTCATGCGTGGACCACATGCCGTTAGTTGAGGAATTTCGAGGAGGCGACGCTTATTTGTCAGTCGCCAGGACTACGGGAGAATAACGTCATAACACATGCTACATGTCTGGAACAGATGCATGAAAAAAATCTAGTCTGGCAGGGGACTGGAGACGTGGCGACTTACATCTCGCCAGGCCACATGAGTCCGGTGGGGATGAATTGGAGGATGAGGAGGACATTGGAGCAGAAGCATTGTCTGGTGAAACTGAGTGGATTTTTACCCACCAGGTGACAAGAGAGGAGGAGCAGTTAGCCAGCTGGAAGAGTCTAGATGGAGATGAGGAAGTTGAGGCAGATGACCGCATGCACACGTGGCAGTATACAGTGGAGTGGGGCAGGCGAGCCCCTCGGGTCACCTTGATGCAGATGGCCCGACAGATTGCTTATTTGCCTGCTGTGAACAGCCGAATACGTTCAAACATCCGGCAGAGCGGATGACTTCTGGCTCTCCACACTATTGGACCCTCGCTTCAAAAACAACGGTCAAATATGGGCTGCCTTTTTCCCAGCTATTAGAGAGGCGAGGGACAAACTCAACTACTATAGGAAATCCTCCGTAGTCAGTTGGCCGCTAGCCCATGTGCGGCATACGTCCCCCTACTCTGGACAGGTCTGACCCGGGGGGTTCATCAGCGCTCACGTAACTACTGCCGCGGCTGCCGGGGTTAGGTGGGGGGTCGAAAGCAGTACAGTCCATCTCAGAAAACCATAAGTTGGAGTCACTGATGAGCAGCTTTCCTTCACCGCCTAGTGAGGAGGGCGTCGCAGCAAGCAGCAGCAGGACCTGCGAGCAGAGCCTGAAACCCCACAAGTTGGGGGCCTACTTGAAAGAACTCCTGCCACCCCTGTTAGAACGATCCGCTGAGATACTGGGCAGCCTAAATGGATGTGTGGCGCAAATTGCACCGAGTTTTTTAAGTGGGAGAAGCTGTCCTGCCCGGCAGTAGTGTGGCATCTCAGAGCGGGTGTTCAGTGCGGACGGGGACCATCGTTACCCCAAGGGAGAAAACGCTTGTACACGGGAAATGTGGACGACTGAACTCCTTTTGTCAAGATGAATCAGGCGTGGGATCGTCCAGGACTTCCACACACCAATGCTTAGGCCGTCAGACAACATCAAGCCATGGACGTCCAATCACCCAAACTGGTCGAATGAGCTGGGTTCACACTACCTGCACTCAGCCCCCCCTACTTTTCTCTTGTTGCCGCCAACCGCTGATGACACACATTGTGACAGTTTCTCAATCTGCCACCAAACATTTTTACCAGGGACTGGTATTGCACACCGCAACTCCACACTCTGTCATTGTGGTCACTGTCTGACCTCCTGCGCTGCTGTGGCTGCTGCCGTGACCTCCACATGTTCATTGTGCCATGTCTAGACCTCATGCTGCTGCTGTGGCTGCTGCCGTGACCTCCCCACACTGTGTCATTGTCCCCCTCTGTGGGCCTATTCCTGTTTTTGCCACCTTCCAGAATGTCTTTGTGACATGTCTGACCTCATGCTGGCTGCTGTGGCTGCTGCCCTGGACCTACACACTGTGTCATTTTTGCCACTCTCTGACCTCATGTGCTGCTGTTGGTGCTGCCGTGACCTACACACTGTGTCATTGTGCCCACTGTCTGACCTCATGATGATGACATGTGGCTGCTGCCGGTGGACCTAGACACTGTGTCATTGTGCCACTCTG
Source organism: Phyllomedusa bahiana (assembly GCA_025379985.1). Classification (NCBI taxonomy): domain Eukaryota; kingdom Metazoa; phylum Chordata; class Amphibia; order Anura; family Hylidae; genus Phyllomedusa; species Phyllomedusa bahiana. The sequence continues at coordinate 28,208 of JAODAL010030095.1, read as the reverse complement.
TGGCTATTCCTGTTTTTGCCCACCTCCAGTTTGTCATTGTGCCACTCTCTGACCTAATGCTGCTGTGGCTGCCGCCGTAACCTCCACACTCTGTCACATGATGTTGCCAACCTGAGCCTCAGCTTGTTTTTTTTCCAGCTGTCGCTCGCATGACTTTATCCAGGCTACATTCCCCCTTCAGTTTTTTGGTCACAGTTTTGCCATCTTAAAGTGCCCAGGGACATTTTATTAGTGATGCGATTTCTAAGAGCGGCGGCAGTAATTGTGCGTGTCATACTAAAAAACACAAACATTGTATAAAGACCAAACCAACGCTCCCTCTGCATATTTAAGCTTGGCACAACGTTCCCATCAGCAACCTGCACCCTGAGGCTCTGTGCAGCCCTGGAAATAGTTGTTTTCACGTGTTTCGTTGCCGAAGGTAATTCGGAACGAAGTTATATTTTTTGCGAGAAATTCGGCTGAAGTGGAACGGAAAATGGAATTTCGGGAAATTCGCCCATCTCTAGACATCATCATATGGGCTGTCCCAAACTGTTTAAAGGTATAGTAATCCTAGTGAATGTCAAAAAATGTGTATGCCAGCTCACCGCCTCCCACGGAACCCGATGCACGGATCCACCTGGTCAGGGTGTGAAGATCAGAACTAGTCAAAGGATGATCCAGCAGTTCCCAACAGCAGTTAAAAATCCAATTTATTGAAGCTTCTTAAAAAGGCACAGCATGTAGACAAGCAGCAAAAGAAGATGACATTCAAGCTGACGCTTTTTGGGGAAAGCAAATAAAACTCCCCTTACTCACAGCATGAAAACAAAGATCATAGCACACGATATATATGTTTTAAAATGTAAGCCAAACAATTGACAAACTCACCCAATTGGCCGAGGACCACTGAGCACGGAGGGACTGGAAACCGGAAGTCCAAACTCCGGTCACATGTTCTATTGCGGACTACAATGCATGATGGTACATGTAGTTCTAAGTAGTAAGCTGCTACTTTAGAAGCCAAAAAGGACTACACTCGGAAAATAGGATACAGGAAGTCACTCATCTGGTCACATGATCCAAAATATATCACTATGCATGATGGTAAGTGTAGCAATAAGTAATAAGCTTTTAACCTATAAACAATAGGGAACTACACTCAGGGAAACAGGATACAGGAAATCACTGATCAAAAGAAAATAAATAGATAAAAAAAAGACGCTGTAATATAACAAAAATATCCACAAAATGGCCAATCTAGACCTACATTAAGCAACATTAGTGTATAATGAAGACTAGGAATTGGCAGATATATAATCAAATGATCTCAAAAAATTTTTTGCCTGCGCATACGTGCTGGAATAAACAAAAGAAGAAACAAATCTGAACAATAACCACTGAAAAAAAAAATAATAAACCAGTGTCAGGGCCTCATGGACACTGTAATTACTAAAATAAAACTAGCTATACCGTAACTGCTGTAAACAAAAAATATATATAACCAAGGATCAAAACGACCCTGCGTGCACAGAACACCGCAGACAAAAAGAGTGAGGGAGCACAGTAAAATCATCACAAAAAAACACACACGTACAAAAGGTGGTGTAAATCTATGTATAAACAATAGACCCTACTACTATCAGAAATAATATACGTAGTAACGTATAATGGACAACAGAGATGATGACCAACTCAGCCTAGGGAAAGCCACAAAAAATAAATAATAATTAATAATGATACAATATTTCATTTCTTTTATTAAGGCCCTGTGGCCATAAAGTCCCTAAAGTGGTAATCCAGAAGGCCTCCCTTTCTCTTAGACGTTTGATAAGATCACCCCCTCTTTTGGACAATACTATTTTCTCTACCGCAAATGACTGAAAAAATTTGTTCCTTGAATTATGAACATCTATGAAATGTCGTGCAGCATGTGAAATAGTCCTAAATCCAGGGTTGTGTATATTATTTAAGTGCTCGCAAATCCTAACTTTTAGTTTACGGGAAGTAGACCCTACATAGAACAGATTACATGCTATGCACTGTATAATATACACAACATAACTACCATTGAATTTAGATACTGTTTGATCTTATACATCTTGCCATTGACAGTAAATGATTTAGTGAGTGACATTGCTGAATTGACAAGTCTTGCAAGGAAAAGAAGGAAAAGAGCCACATCTGTAGAACCCCTGGTGAGCCAACCATGTAGTCTGTGGACTACTGGAAGAAAAGTAATTGGGAGCCAATTTATCACCTATCGTACAAGGACGCTTGGTGACAACTTGGCAACCCTGTGACAATAAATCATGCAAGATTGTATCATCAAAAAATACCGAAATGTATTTCTGAATGATGTTCTTAATCTCCGCTGAATGTGCACTATACTCAATGATCACAGTGGGTTTATACCGTGAACTGATCTTTTGTGATGGAGTTAGTAATTGGGCACAAGTTTTTCTGTTGACAATAGATAAGGCTCTATCAAAGACCCAGTTGGGATATCCACGAGCCAACAACCGATCCCTGATATCAAGAGACTCAGCAGTAAAATCCTCCACTGATGTACAATTGTGCTTCGCACGGGTGAAGTCACCAACTGGAATAGCCAACCGTGTATGTTTCGGGTGACCACTCTTAAAATGTAAAATAGTGTTTCCAGATATCTCTTTGCGAAAGCTTTTAGTTTGAATGGGTAGTCCCTGAACGCCGATGAGAGTCAAATCTAGAAATGAGTTAAACGTATGCTGTGTATCACTGGTGAACTTCAAGTTGAGGGGGTTGTTATTTAAATATTCTACAAACTGAATAATGCGTTCTGATGGATCCTGCCAAATGATTAATAAATCATCAATGTATCTTCCATACCACTGGACATCGCCACAAAAAGGAGTCAACTCTGAAAAAATATACAATTTCTCGAACCAAGACATAACCAAATTGGCAAGGGAGGGGGAGAACTTGGCTCCCATCGAAACTCCCCTAAGCTGTAAATAATATACATCGTCGAACAGAAAAAAATTAGGAGTCATCAAAAACAGTTGAAAAAATGAAATTACAAAAATCCGCCGAAAAATTAGAAAAATTGGAAAAATGAAAATCCAAAGCAAGAAGGGCAATGTCCAGTGGTATGGAAGAATACAAAGACTCCACATCACAGCTGAGCCAGCTGTAACATGGTTGCCAAACAATATTCTGCATATTAACAAGAACGTCACAAGTATCTAACAAGAAACCTGGAACCCGACGTACTAAGGGCTGTAATTGGAAATCCAACCACTCACATAGTTGTTCAATGGGCGCACCTATGCCCGAAACAATCGGTCGCATCGGCGGAGGATTCAGTGACTTGTGAACTTTAGGCAGGCCATACAACAATGGTGTGATGGGATTGCTCACAAAAAGTTGTTCAGCTATCTTGGGTGAAATAGCCCCCAAAACGACTCCCTCCTGTAATAAACGTTGGAGATGCAGAGAATACTAAATAGTAGGATCACTCTGCAGCATTTGGTAAGTGTTGCTATCTGAAAGGAGAAGCATGATATGAGCTTTGTAGAGGGTGTTATCCAAAATCACAACAGATCCCTTGTCATGGGGCTCGGCGCCGCGGCCCGCCGCGGCTGTCCCCCTGCGCTTACGGGGTCCGGCGCGGGTGCCGCTGCTGCCCGCAGCCCTTGTCCTTCTGCTCTTGCCCAGGAAACCCCGTACTCACCAGTCCCCCCTCCTGTGTCTGGCTCTGACAGCCGCCGTGCGCAGCCCCGCTGCTTAGGCGCGCGCGCGACGGCTGGTCGGGCTCTCAAGGGATAGGGCACCGGTAATTGGCCATCGCTGGCCGCTGTACCTATTTATTGTGCACGCCTCCTACACTCACTGCCAGTTCATTGGTGTGTGTTTGGAGTGCCTAGTCTGTATTCAGAAGTCCGTCTTGTCTACCCGTGTACCAGTCCGCCTGCTTACGTTTCCTGACCCTGCCTGCTTGCCGCCTGCCCTGACCTTCTGACTGTCTCTATACACAAACCTCTGCCGCCCATCCTGACCTCCTGCCTGTCCCTGACTACATCTCTGGATCCCGATTCTGTACCATGCATTACCCCGGCCGCCGCAGCAAGCAAGTCACGTCAGGGGTAGCGACCTGGTAGCCTCACGCTGCAGCAAGTCCATCCCACTTTGTGGCGGGCTCTGGTGAACACCGGGGGCTACTTAGACTCCGCTCCCTGGCGTGGCTTAACTATCATCGCTTGCGGTGGTCCAGCGAATCCACCTCCGCATTACATCCCCCCTTATCTGCCATTTTAAAGCATATATTTGTCATAGATTGTAACTGAGACAAAGCAAGTCTGTGTTTATGAGACAAATTAGAAGAAATAGCTGGTGGAGACTTATGTAAAAGTTGTAAATCTCGCATGACCAGATTTTGGAAGGCTGTCATAGAATCAGTTCTGGCTTGGACCGGATAGAAGTGAGAATTCTTAACTGAGAATAGGGAAGTTACACCAAAGGGAATATGATCAGTAGTATCCAGTTCCTGTAGTAATACTGTGAACATTTGTTCCTGAAAGGAAAGTCCTGAAAAATCATTTGTAACATTCACTACTTCACCCGGCTCCTCAGTTGTTTACTGATTCCAAAAATGTCTTTTAATCGCCAAGTCCCGAACAAATTTATTAATACTCTTTAGCACCGAGAATAGGTTGAAGGGTTGATAAATGACAAAGTTGAATCCCAATTTCAAAACCTCCTCTTGTTCAGAGGTAAGAGTGATATCCGTCAAGTTGAAAATGTCAATAGATTTAACACTGCTCATTTGGCTTTCCGTGTCTTCCTTTTCACGTCTCCTGTGCTTCCTACCTCCCCTTCGGAATGAGCGTTTTTTGGATAAGATGTTGATTGTGTGGAATGGGAACTGCTGACATTACTGGAAGCTATGATGGAATTGTCATCCGAGATATCTTGTGCTTCAGAGGAATCAGAGTCAAAACTCACTTTGTTCTTCTTTCTATTGACGCTCCTGAATTGGCCTCTGTAATTTCTGAGAATTGATCTTGGACCAGTTGAAGGGGTTTTGATCGAAGACCAATTATAAACAAAATTATTCTCATAATCCAACATATCACGCTGAAATTTATTTTTCTTACTTGCCATGATGGAAGCTTCAATGTTGGATAAATTAGTCTGAATTCTAGCAAATTCTCTGTCATAGTCCGGAAGAACTTTAAACTCTGCCAAATTGGTCTCAGGCACAGATTTCTGTGGCTAATTCACCCAGTTGTTGTTCCTCGTACTTAACAATTAATTGCATTAGATTCCTTGAACAAGTACTCAGAATCTGCTTCCACTCAGAGGTGAAAGTTTCTGAGTAAATTGTGGTGGGTGCCTTTTTAAGGTGTAACCCTCGTGGGATCATGTCTTTTTGAACATATTGATTTAGTGTGGTAAGGTCCCACCAAACTTTCAATTCTTTAGTTTATACTTTTTCAAATTGGTGCCAAATGCCACGTAAGTCAGATTGTTGCTGATTTAGTGGGTCTATACTGTCAAAAACTTGAGCTGCTTTTTCTTGTCTTAATAACAACATATTTGAAGCCATAATAGTCAAATGACTAATACAAAAAATGCAAGTAAAATATTAATGAATACACAAAAGCGGGAGCACGACAAAAAAACAACAACAATATGAATGCCAAAAAATTTGTATGCCAGCTCACAGCCTCCCACGGAACACGATGCACGGATCCACCTGGTCGGGTGTGAAGATCAGAACTAGTCAAAGGATGATCCAGCAGTTCACAGTAGCAGTTAAAAATCCTATTTATTAGCGCTTCTTAAAAATGCACAACATGTAGACAAACAGCAAAAGAAGAGGACATTCAAGCTGACGCATTTTGGGGAAAGCAAATAAAACTCCCCTTACTCATAGCATGAAAACAAAGATCACAACACACTATATATATGTTTTAAAATGTAAGCCAAACAATTGACAAACTCACCCAATTGGCCGAGACCACTGAGCACGGAGGGACCGGAAACCCGAAGTCCATACTCCGGTCACGTGTTCGGTTGCAGCCCGCAATGCATGATGGTAAATGTAGTTCTGAGTAGTAAGCTGCCACTGTAAAAGCCACAAAGGACTACACTCAAGGAAACCGGAGACAGTAAATCACTGATCCGGTCACATGATCCAAACTATATCACTATGCATGATGGTAAGTGTGGTTCTAAGTAGTGAACTATTACCTTAGAAGCCATAGAGAACTACACTCAAGGAAACAGGACACAGGATACTAGTAATCCTAGTGCATGTAAACTTTTTACTTTGCAAAAGGGCTAAAAATGTCTTAAAAATTCTTTCTCTCATTATTCTGGCATTTCACAATATAAATATTTTTGGTAATAATAATTGACTTAAAACGTGTAAGGTTTATTCTGATTTCATGTCAGATAGTGAGAAAAACTTGCATATTTGTCTTTTTATATAGTGTATGTAAACTTCTGGTTTCAACTGTATATGCTGTTCCTTTACCTTTTTGTTTTTGCCAAGGATGCTGTCACTGACCACTGCTACCTAGACATGTTAAAAGAAACACTTATGCCACAGATGGAGAAAGATTTTTCAAGGATAGTTGATCAGCAGGATGGTACACCTCCACTTTTCTATTTGGCTGTTCACAAATACCTGAATGAAACTCTACTTGAATGTTGGATCAGAAGTACCAGAAAAAACAATTCATCAATGTTGCTCTTGCCTTCACAATCGTCAGATCTAATGCTGTGTGACTTTCTGTGGAGCTACAACAAAGACTCAAAGGGCAATATGTATGAACGGGGCAGAATTCTGGCCTCAAAAAGCTGTAGTAAACCAGTTCTATAGATATATGAACATGTGTACTCCAAAGACGGTTTTAAGCGTGCCAAAGTTCTGGGGCGTTCTGGGGGCATGTTGCACCACGATAGTAGAAGTAGATACATCTATGATTCTTTCATGCCAAAAATTTGGCACAGAACAGTTAGAACAGCCAGATCAAGTTAAAGGTTGTCTGCCTGAGCCTGAGTTGTCGTATTGGCACTATACTGTACCTGTATGTATGAACTGCAGAAGAACAGGTTCATACATTCTGGTGAGGTCTATACTACCTTAAAGCAATTTAGAACTGGTCTATCAGTGCCAGAATTCATAAATGTCTCCAAAGTGTCTGACCCCAGGCATAGGAGTTGAACAACTAGAGATGACACATCCCTGACAAAGCGGAGTCCTTATCTGAGGATATGTTGGCCTGGATCTGGACAGAACTGGACTACCACCTAGACATCTGCCGTTTCACTAATGGAAGTCATTTTAAACAGAAGTAGTGAATAGATAAAGCCTTGATAGATAGTGTGTCTTTTCATGTTAATACATTTATGCCATGTACTCTCAGTTATGAATACCAAGTCTATCATTTTGCAAACAAAAACAAAAAAGCAATGGAAGTAAACAGCTCACCAATAAAGTCCATGCACGAGTTTCATTCGGATGTCCAGCTCCTTGTTCGGCTATCCACCGCTCAGATCCTAGCCGCCAGCCTCGGCCACACAGCAACAAGTACCAAAAGGAATAGTGGATCCAGCGTAAAGTGAGAGTTTAAGCCATAAATTTATTACAGTTCTATACAGGAGGGTACAAAAATGGGTGCCGTCATCCGACGTGTTTCGGGCGTGAATACACCGCCCTTGTTCACGGAATACATGATAAAACAAATAACACACTTAAATAGTTAAAAACCGGGGTTGGGGGGTTGGGCCAAAATGACATCACTTCCTATCCTCCCCTGTGTATATCCTTACTTGTGTAAACTACAATATATGCAATATATATATATATATATATATATATATATATATATATATATATATATATATATATATATATATCTCCACGTCAAAAGGTAAGAAAATATGTATACATATAAAATATAGGTACTGAAGAGGTAATGAAAACTTCTCATCCTATTGCAAGGTACGAGTTTGTTACGTATCTTTCAATAAATGTAAGCCAAGTCGTTACGACTGTTCATACCTTGCGGCATTCGAGACCCCAGCTTAAAAATCCATGCGGCTTCACGCACGCGTAGCAGGTGCTCTCTGTCACCTCCATCTTTTGAAGATTTAATTTTTTCTATTCCATAACAGCAGAGACTATCCATCAAACCTGAATGAACTTCGACAAAATGCTTGGTTGCCCCCGAATGTGATGAGAAATTATGCTTTATATGATTTAAATGTTCTGCTATACGAGACTATACTATACTATACGTTATGAATACCAAGTCTATCATTTTGCACCCTCATTTTTGGATCACCCTATGTTACTTTTTTGTGCACTATGCACTAAGTTCATCAGAATTCATAATTTTAATATATCATACTTTATTATGCTGTATGTTTGGGCTGCCCACAAGTTCAATGTATAGATCAATTACAACTTGATTTTTACAATACAGTCTCTTCATCTCAGATCTTTTTCCTCGTTCAATGCAATCCTTTCGTTTAATGCAATAATTGCCACATAAAACACAGTACAAGGTTGCAAGACAGAATTTGAATAAGTTTGGCCAGTATACTTGATGGTTGATAATTGATTCATTATTTCTAAAAAAAAAAAAAAGTCTAATCGTCCCAAAGTGAAAGATAACTGCTAGGATTAAAACTTCCAGTAAACAAGAATTTTTATTTGCATAAATATCTAAATAATGTTTTTTTATGTTATTTGATCACATTGTTGTTTCTTCTGCTTTTCAGTTTTGTGAGATTTTACAGGAAATTTTCCTAATTCATTAAACGGGAAGAGTCCAGGCATGCACTTACAATATATTATCCTATTTTTAAGAGTAAGTATACTAGTAGTGTTGATCAAACCATTCTAAAAAAGTTTAGTTCTAGTAGAACTTCTCGAATTTTTAGAACTTGAACTGAATTGAACATTTTACTGTTCATTCGAGTAAAGTTCTAGTTCGACACGCCATTTTCAGTTTAATTTTCAGCGGATTTCTGCACTTTTGGCAGCCATCCAATACCCTTTCTGCACTTTTGGTGGCTATCCAATCAGTGCAGAGCACAGAAAAGTATCAAAAATGTCGTAGCTGAGGTGTAGGGCTCTCATTGGCTGCTAAAATCACATGACCCTGTTATATATATTTCACTGTATTGCCTTGTGAATGCCATTTTCAGCTCACCCTCTGTACTGTACAGTCTGCTCTTAGTTAGATAGCATTTTCCTCTCCATATACAGCAATAGTTAGGGAGTTTGGTATTGCTGGCTGCATCTTTCCCACCCCTAGAAGCTGTTATTTGATGACATTTGCAGGCTCACATAACACCTAACTCTCATATACATGGATATATATATTATATAGTGCTTGGATTTGCTAATTCATACTCAGTGCCCAAAAGTTCTGCTTTTGCAGTTTTGGGGGTTCAATAATTGTATAGCACACCATCTCCAAATCTTCTATATGTCAAAGGGGCTTTTGGGCCCCCTTAGGATGCAGCCCCTTAGCAGCTGCTATCGCTGCACCTCCTATAGCTACACCCCCTGCTTGCAAGCTGTCCTCATCTTTTCAGTTAGCCATTGAAAGGAATGAAGTATTTTAGCCTCTCAATTTTTTTCTGTCACTCTTAGAGCTAAATTTTATTCACTAAGGGTGACATGTTGCAACACGGCAACGTTGGTTATTTGGTGTATGTGTCTCCTGATTTTTTAGTGTACAGTGGTTGTCGGAGCATTGTACGCCATCTTTTGTTTGGCCGTATGCATCTTTTTTAGCCGTATTTGTGCACCACATTCGTATGGGGCTGACACTGTTGGTTGTTTTCTACGTGTGATTTTAGGCGCATTGCAGCATTTTGTTGTGCGTGAGTGTGCACCTTTTGTGCCGGCTGGTGGCGTCAGATTTGCATTGTCCGAACTTTCGTCATTCGTGAACGACAAAAGTTTAGCGCATTGATGTGTGCGAAAATGTGTGCGCATAATCTGGCACTTTGAAAATACGCCCCCCTTTTTATTTATTGCTCCGGGATTCATTGCAAAATGTTGTCCTGTACTTAGTTCTGGCTGCTGGTTGAAGTTGTAGATCGTGCACCTACTGTGTGTGCTCTGATGTTGAATGTTGCTCCCAACTCTGCTCAAATGCCAAATGCGCATCATTTACAAATGCGCCCCAAAAGCAAATACAAATGCCAGAAAGAGTACCCCAATCTATACATGTGCAGCAAAGACAACATGCGCTCCAATATAAACCTACACTCCATTAACAAATGTGTTGAACTGTCGAATGCGCCTAATTTTGAAGTATACAAGCCGGAACGCCCAAACAGGCGCCCCAAACAACACACTCGCCGAAAAAGGCGCAATGCCTAAAACATTCCGACAGACTCAAATACAACCACTTCACAAAACAAGTACAGAACATATAAGGAAATACATTTCAATTGTACGATACTTTATGCCGCCTTCAAACTGGCGTACAGATGCCACTTTTATGACATGTCGCCCTAAATTGTTCCATGTATCCAGTTCACTGTTATGGATGGTAGTTACAGCTTCTCCTCACCTGTATAGGTATAAAAATTAACCAGAAAATCTTCTCCCATTGACTTTAATGGGGTCTAATTCTAGTTCGAATACAACCTCGAACTGAACACACTAAAGTTCGAGGTTCTAATCGAACTAGAACATTTTAGGGTATGTTCACACGGAGTATTGTGGTGCGTATAGTACATGCCGCAATACGGCAGGTGTTTTGGAGCAGCGTGTCTCTCCAAAGCATGGGGGTCCAGCCGGGCGCTGGCCCCATAGATGTTCATTGTCAGCGGTGCGTATTCGACGCTAACAATTGGCATGTCACTTTTCTCCCCCGGCGTACAATACGATCGCCATTGAAGAACACGTTACCCATAGCTCTCTATGCGGCGCGCATTTTGCCACGTATAACACGCAATACATGGCAAAATACATGGTGAAATGTGCCCCAAAACAAGCCTTGTGAAAATACCCTTACTGTGCGCTCATCTCTACCTACTAGGGAAGACAGCAATGTGACCTCGAACCAGGGTGTACACCATAAACAACAATGCCAACAAAATGAGCAACTTAAACAGTCCCCCAGATTGTTGTTTCCTTCATAGTTTCAAATAAATTTTTTCAGTTAAAGGGGTTTCTCACCAAATTGATTAGCTTTAAACATGCAAAAGTAAATAAAGACTATTAACAGAGGCATTTCTGTTTTGATTTTGTTTTGTTTAGGAGATAAATGAGATTTTATCTACTGCTTTCATACAAAGGTTTCTCTAGATTACTGACCCCCTCTCTCTGCTCCAATTTTTCCAAGCAACCTCTGGTGGGTGGTCACTAACTGCTGAGTTTTATAAGTACCACAGGAGCTTGTTTAGTTCAGTTAATTACATGTTTTAACCCTTAAAAGCTCTGTTGCCTTGTGCCCTACAGTACATTAACCTCCAGCAGTCATGTCACTGTAACAGGAATAGGAATTGCAGAGCTAATATGCTAATCACTACTGTAGACCCACCCACAGCATAACGAGGAAGTGTGAATCTGAAACTGGCTGTGGCCCTGTGAAACATAATGGTGATACAACCCCTTTAAGATGGTACACACAATCTGAATTACAGAAAAGCAAGTAATTAATGTGGAGTAAAGTTTTTGACAATTATTTTTTTTATTAAAGAGAATGTGTCACCAAACAATTACTTATTGTTTAACTGACGTTTTTATGTTAAACACATTTTTTAGATTTTTTTTTTTTTTTTTTTAATTTTCGATATCACTTTCAATATATTTTTTTAATTCTTAAGTCCTGCAGTTTTCACTTTGGCCACTAAGCCTAATAATGGTCTGACACTTCTTGTTCTATAGTATAGAGAGACATTTTCAGTAGTCTGCTCATTATCAACACAAGCAGGTTCAAACTGAAAGTTAACACCAATGTGTATAGATAACACAGGAACCTCCGGCCAAAATAGGAGATAGTCACAGCTCCCCCTCTCTGCACACTAACTTCTTCCCAGGTCTCAGAGCATGACTAGAAAACTCTCCTATAGAAGTCCATGTAAAATGATCCCGTCTTAAAAAAAAACCTGTCACATAGTTTATGCCCCCCTTGCTGAGGACAGAACAAGGTAGTGACAGACATGCTGTTTCCAATGCTGTGTTCCTTATTCTGTAAGATGCTGTAGTTTTAGAGTACTAAGTGCTCAAATCTGTAGTTTTCAGCCAGAAAAGAGTCATGAAAAGAGTCCGTTTTTTTTACCCCGCCCATCTGAGGCTAGCCCCGCCTACATAAACTGATAAACCTATTACTTTAAATAGGTAGAAACATGTGAATAACTGCCAGGTGGGCTAACATTTGGTGGGTGGGGCTAACACCTGCTCATAAATAAGATTTGAGCATTAAGGGCGACATGTATGAATCTCGCCACGTCGGGGCGCCCCTTTCCACCAGTTTTCCGGCAAAATTTGCATCTGATTTATTTCGGCGCTGGGGCGTGCTCATACATACTATGTAAAGTCCGCCGCTCCTCGCCAGTGTTTGAGGCGCAGTGTGGGGACATGGGCGCAGTGTGGGACTGCGCCTAAGATTCGCCGCCGGAGGTAGTGCGCTCATACATGCGGAGTAAAGTCCGCCGCACCTCGCCAGTGTGTGGGGCGCAGTGCGGGGCATAGGCGCAGAAGGGACTGCGCCGAAGATGTGTTCCGATTTGAGACAGGCTGGAAAACAGCGGGGAAATCATTAAAGATGTCCGTGCAGAGTATGAATCAAAATCGCCTTTATAAAGGGGGAAAACATTTCAGAAAAGAGCTCCAAACCTCAAAAATAAAAAATACATTAAAAAAAAAACACTTTCCAAAAATCTAGAACGGCGCAATATCAAAAATTTGGATATTGGAAATTGCCGGGAAATACAGTATTCAAATTCTGAAAGCTATTCTCCTTGGTCGGGGAGAAACCGGCCAATCAGAATAGGAGCGACAGTGAACCATTCAAACCTATGGAGAACTAATGACTAGTGTTGAGGCTCGATTTGTAACGACAAAGTATTAAATCGCAAAGTTTTTATGGAGGAGCGAAATTTTCAGATCATCGGAGGCTGTAATTAAGGATAAAATCTGTGCATCAATCTATTAAGATCGCGCCATTTTCGGCGCTATCCTGTTAATTTTGGCGGCCAGCAAATCAGATTAAAGAATAAGCATGGTGAGATGTGTGTGCGACGACATGACTGGATGTGGTATGGGTTGCGATTGGCTGGAAAAACAATGACCTCGTTTTACAATAGAAACAGCGTTTCTGTTTCACCTATGTCTCTCAGCGTCACATAGGGAATAGACGTGCGCTCTGCTGGGGCCAAACAGCTCATCGAAATTATCAATTCTGCACCAGGAAACCTCTACTATTAGCTGAGATCCTTCCAATTTTAGTTTAGATTAAGATTTTGAAGATTTTATGTAGTTACTAGGAGAAATTAAAAGCACATCTAACCGCTGAAAAGTCACGGGTGAGACGGAGGGGGGGTGTGGGGGGCCCGCGGCGAACACAGACAAGCTCTATCATAAAGAACACTGGAATAAATTCACCAAGACTTAGAGTAGACATTTGCACTGCAAATCTTGATTATTTAACATATGGCTATTGAAATATATTTATTCCTGGATATTGGTCAGCCTGAAACTTTAAATTGGATACACATCATTTCTATAACAGCGGTTCTCTTGATAGCTGCAAAACCTCCACAAGTTATTATCAGTATACAATTTTCAGATAGTGTTCATTTCATTTTATACCCCAATCCACCTGGTATGATATATCCAACTTGTGCAGTTTAAATTACAATCCAGCAATCTGTAGTCAGCACAGGATGTTTGTTGCCAAAAAAATCACCGTGTAATCATACGAACACAGAAACAGATAGGTGTTTTTTTGACTTTTGCGCACCCAGCTTTGTTCATTGACGCAGCAGCCACGTAATCTTAAACAGCAATTCTATAGGTCCACCACCGGGAATTGAAAAGGTGCAAAAATAACCGGTAATATACGAAAACATAACAGATTCGTGATTTTTGACTTTTGCGCGACCCAGACTTTGTTTCATTGACGCAGCAATCCACGTAAATCTAAAACAAGCACTTCAATAGTCACCACAGGGGAATTGAAAGGTGCAAAAAAATACCGTGTATTATAAGAAAACATAACAGATACGAGTTATTTTTAATTATGCGCACCCACTTTGTTCATTGACGCAGCATCCACTTAAATCTTAAAACCGCAATCATAGTCACCACAGGTGAATGTGAAAGTGCAAAAAATAACCGTGATATTATGACGAAAGACAAAACAGATACCTGTTTTTGACTTTGGCGCACCCCAGCATTGTTCATTGACCAGCAATCCACAGCTAAATCTTAAAAACAGCAATTTATAGGCACCACAGGTGAATAGAAAGGTGCCAAAAAATACCGTGTATTATACGGAAAACATAACAAATACGTGTTTTTTGCTTTGCCCAGTCCAGATTTGTTGATCAGACACTTGCAGTTAAATTTGATCCAGCAACTTTGTTTTTGATTTGAGGGATTTGAGAATCATCTGTGATTTGCCCGATCTTTTAATAAAGACTTTCCAAACGCGTCCATACCCTTCTCAATTTTTTATATTTTCTGACATGGAGCAAAATGCAGGTGGTAAAGCGATGCAAATAGGGGTTCGCACATGGAGGTAAGGTACGAGAGAAGGTGCTCCTTCCATGCTGGGGCCGACAACACGCATGCTAGCGTGATCGCAGTTGCAGACCGTCAGGCCTGTCATCGCTGGTCATGCTCTGTGAATAAGTAACACCATCGTCGCCAAGTCTGTCCTTAATTGGTTATAGCAACCTGCATCTGCATCTTACCTCCTCCGTCCTCCCATTCCACGGCCCACAAATGTCCTCATCAGCATCATCAGCATCCGTCCAACATAAAAGCAGCCCAAAATGTCAACTCGTGTCCCACCACTGTGGATAATCCATTGTCTGAAAGACCTCTTTGATGACAAAATGCGGATGGGGTCAGAAGGACATATTAAAAGACAAGAGGATGATTTAACTGCTCTGAACCCACAGTAACTGATGCCATCAGTAGGAGGTGACGGAAGCCGTCAATCGCAAAAATCCGGGCGGATGAGCAACGCCATTGCAGTGCCCCTTCTTTTAGTAGCCCGCAGCTTCTGGATGCAGCAAATCAGGACACCAAGTCACCTGTTGTTGATGATGATGATTGATATGACGAAATTGCGGGATCCATCGATGGCTTTTCCGCAGAATTGCTTGCGAGCGCTCATCATTGGACGAGGAGAAGACGATGGGTAGTGTCAATACGGTCCCGCCACAAAAAGTGAGTGGGCGGTCGCAGAAGTCCCGCTGATATGATTCCGCGCCACACGGTCAGCCCAGCAAAACCCCCCTCCTCGCTTATCGCCTCAAAAGGTCCAGGACCTATCAGTCCTGGCCTTCTTTGACCAAGGCCTCTGATTCACTCCAGCATGTCATATGCCGCCTTTGCCCCTTTTTTGGGTAAAACAACGCATAAGTAGAGGCAAATCCTTAAGTGGTTAACCACCACCGACATGTCTAGTCACAGGCAAGCGATGTATAAGTTAAATGGAGGGAACACCTTGGCCAAAAAAAGGCCAGACCGTTCCGGCCCCAACCACTGTACCAAAACCCCTCTGTCTCTGCCTCCTCCTCCCTCCGCCACCACCAAAGCGTTCCTCAGCTGCCCATGTCCCTCTCTGAGGTCATGATCAGGGATCAGCCTCCGCTTTCAGCTTCACCTTCGCGCGCGAGTACCACCAGCACCACCAGACGACCCCATCCGACCCCTTCACCTTCCACCAGTTTGTGACAACCTGCACGCTCGCCGAACAGCGGCGAGTCTAGCAGCCAGCCTTCTGTCTTCCAGTTGGAGCAGAAGAACCACTTAACCCAAACCATCCAAAGCCAAAAGCCTGGATGTCGCATTGGCAGGCTATTTGGCCTTGGAAATGTTTGCCTTCCGCTGGTGGACACAGATGGGTTCCGCCACGACATGCCCTCGCCTGCCCCCATACCAGATGGACGAGCAGGCATTTCTTTGCCAGAAAACCGTCCCTGGTCCCTGGCCAGCCCACTGTCATCATAAAATATCAACGCGTTGTCCTGCATCTGGTCCGGACAATTCCATCTCACCCACCCGACACATGACTAGTAGCACGGCCAAGCCGCTATAAATCTCTGTGACAGCTCCCCACTGGGTATGAGCCTGGGTGGATGTCTCTGGGGTGAACGGTGGCTCTCGAGGCCGCTCACGCTCTTCAAAACCGCAGGATTGGTGCAGGGCTCTTTCCCCCCAAGTCCCTCCTGGTGCGACTCACGTGCCCAAGACACCAGGCCGTGTGTGAAATTAATCAGCCTTGGAGACCGTCCACACACAGGTCGGAGCTGTGGACGGCTCTCCGCAACCAGAACGAGCGCTGGCAGGGTGACAAGAACCGTGTGCCAGCAAGTTGTGTGGTGCGATAACGGGCCGAAATCTGCTGGCCGCCCCTTAGATCGGTAGGCTGAGCACATCCCTTGCCTGGCACATGTCATGAACCTTGGTCGTCCCAGAAATTCTAAAGAGCACCCGGTCTGGACTGCCTGCTGAAGAAGCTCGAGTCCTGAGTGTCCGCACTTCCGCCGTTCTCACCCTGCTTCGTCCCACCTGGCTGCATTGCATCTCAGCTCGTCCATCCCCGTCAACCGCTCATGTTGACTGGCAACACGCGGGGACATCCACCTCCACATGCACCCAGCGATTGTGGGAGCAGCCAATGCCCAATTACGCAGTAGCGAAGTGACACATGGCCAGACCAAGCAGTCGTCGGACCCCTCGGGGTGTTGAGCCACCGAGAGTGGAGGCAGGTGAAAGAGCTCTCACCATCCTTCCAGTTTTGAAGAGTCACCAAAGGTCAGTGCGGACGATGCCTTTGGTCAGCATGAGCATTGTGGTGATCTGAGTTCGGGAACGATCGATGGACCACTCTGAACATCAGGTCCCCCATGACGAGGAGGAACGGACACAGTTGCAGACAACGGAGCCTTCTCTCCCTCGCTCCGTCCAAATCCACAAGGCCCTACTGTTTTCCTCAATTATATCGGGTCTTCATTAGGCAGTGGTTCAGGGTCCCAGAGCGAGTGCAAGGCGGCACCCTCAGCTCTCATGGTGCATCATCTGAGGCAATCAGGGCTGTGTTGAAGCTGTGGCCGGAGAAGTGGAGGAGGAAGAGAGAGAGTATTCCTAGTCACACCTAATGTCCCTACTTGGAAAGAGGTTGGCTGAATTTGAGGCAGATGATGAAGATGAGTTTTCCTATTGCCCCTCAAACCCAATGCTTGTGGAATTCAAGGCTCCATCTCTCACATAGGTGCATTGATGCTCCATTTTCCTCCAACATGATCCTCGCATTAAGGCCATCCAAAATGGAACAACAGTTAACTTGGGTGGCCCCACCCTCCTGGATCCCCGGTACAAATCCAAGACTCAGCACTTTCCTTCCACCCACCCAAATAGAAGTAAAATCTGGAAATTGGAGACCTGCTGATTGATCAACTGGAGAAATCTGTTGCGTCTGCTTCACGTTCTGTCAAATGTCACGTGGAAAAACTGCCAGCGACAGTGACAGAATAAGAGTACCAAGTAGCCGTAGGCGGCAGCAGCAGGCAGGTGGCAGAAGCCTAATGGTGGACCCTCTGGCAATCGATTATTTGACCACCTCACCAACGCAAATGCAATGCAGGCCAACAGATAGCAACACGTCAGAGACCAGCTTAAGATCATGTGTGCAGACGACTATATGCATCTCAACACCAATGTATTTGTATGTGTTCCGGACCCACTAGACTTCTGGGTATCCAAAATGGACGAATGGCCCGACTGGCTCGCCAGGCCATAGAGGTGTTGTCCGGCCCGCAGCCTAGCGTCATATCTGAGCGGGGGACCTTCAGTACAGCCGGCGGAGTCATACAAACGCATCCGCTTTCCTCAGATAATGTGGATCGTTTACATTCAATCAAGTGAATCAGCATGGATCTCTGATGATGTTGTGGCCCCATATGCCGAGTCACCGATTAGTTGCCGGTCTACTCACATTCCTCTCCAAACAGAAATGGTCCCTCTTTGAAAAAAACTTATGTTTAAAATTGATCTTTCTTACTTCGCAATTTTTATTCTAATTCCCAGCAGTTCATTTTGCCTTGTTTTTGCTGTGAGGAGACTAAAAAAACCACCAAGGTTTCATAGACAACACCATATTCTATTTATTCACGGTTCATCTTTAAATTTTTTCACTTGTCAAATGGATTTTGTGTCATGTTGCCTCACAAGTTTGTTAACAGTGGCTGATAAGTCATATTTAAAATTTTTTGGGGTCATGTTGCTGTAGATACAGCAATAATCATGTCCCCTTTGGAACAAATTGTGCTTCTAAGTGTGGCATTTCTCCTTCACAATTTTTAACAAGTGGCTGCAAGTATGTTTTATAATTAGTTTTGGGTCCTGCTGCTTTTTGAAATGCACAATACTAAAACAGGTCCTAAATCTACAAAATGTTGTTTCCAATAGACATTTGTCTTCACAATTGTCAAAAGTGCTCCATGGGGTCATGTTTTGACTTTTTGGGGGCATATACTTTGACATGCACTATACTAAACAGTCCTAATTCTAAAAATGTTTTTCTAACAGACATTTGATCTTCACAATTGTCAAAGTGGCTCAAGGAGATGGTTGCTGTCAAAACAGGAATAGGTAGGACACCTGTTAAATGTATCACTTATTGCCCAAAATGACTTGTTTTTTGGCAAGATCTTTTTAACATAGCTATCAATCCCTATATTGAAGACAGACCCATTTAATACAATTAAAAAATAGAAACAAAGACATGGTGGGATTCCATCAAATTTTTAAAAATGTGTTTTCTTACCTAGAAATAAACTACATAAAACTTGCATATACAAAAATAGCTGTTAAAAAATTCCTGCTGAATGTACAAGGGAAGGTACATGAAAACTTGACCAGATGTAGGTATTTATTCATAGACATGGAGATATGGAGCACGGACAGAAACAAAGTCAAGACCATTTCCTCCAGCACGTTGAGTAAAATGAAAAAAAAAAAAAAAAAAAAAGAAAAAAAAAAAAAATTGCCCCCTAAAAAAGAAAAATAAAGCGCACCTTGGTGTAACAGGAGCGTTAACCACCAGGTAAAAAAAAAAATCAAAAAAAAAGAAAAAATTCCCAAGTGAAGCTCAATTGGGGGGGTTCCCACACTCATATGTAGGGGCAAGCGCTAAGCACTCCCAGGTATTTGACTGTGTACTGAGGAATGCATGGGAGTATCTCCACACTTCCCTTCCGCACTCTGCTTCAGCAATGAACAGTTTTTCGATGCGCGTCATGCAAGGGCATTTTAAAGACCTGGCGTGTTTAATAGAATGACGGACACGCCAGCCTGGGCATCTCACCGCCCCCTCTGTAACTCCGTCCCTGGGTCATTCGCTGTGCCCAGGAACAGTATAGTCAATGTCCATGTGAAACTAAATGGTGTTGAAAGACTCCTTTTTCCGGCACTTTTTTAAATGTGGGGGTCAATGCAGGTTTGGGGCTCATGCTGTGTGCCCAGCAGTAATAGTCAATGATCCAGTGAAACTAAAATGGTGGTGAAAGATACCTTTTTCCCACTTTTGAAATGTGGGGGACAATGGCAGGTTTGGCTCATGCTGTGGCCCAGACAGGTATAGTCAATGTCCATGAAACTAAAAGATGGATCTGAAAGACGACACCTTTTTTCCGCACATTTTAAAGTGGGGGTCCTCAGGTTAGGGTGCTCATCTGTGCCCAGACAGTATAGTCCCAATGTCCCAGTGAACTAAAAGGTGTGGTTTTGAAAGACTCCTTTTTCCTTTTTCCGGCACTTTAAATGTGGGGGGCAAGCAGGTTTGGGCTCATGCTGTGGCCCCAGGACAGTATAGTCCATTAACCAGTTCAACTAAAATGGTGGTTGAAAGACTCCTTTTTCCGGCACTTTTTTAAAGTCTGGGTCATACAGTTTGGGGCTCATGCTGCGTTCCAGGACAAGGGATATTCAATGTCAAGTTCAAGTAAAATGAATGGTTCAAATCATACTGCCTCTGGCAGCTTTTTAATATGTGGGTTGATGGCAGGATTAAGGGTCATGCTGTGGTACAGACAGGGATAAGTTAATGTGTGTGTTTTTTTTTCTGATGGCTTTTATAAACAAGAAGTGTGTTGCTAAGATGTAGCACGTATCCATTTGACTGTTTGTGGATGTTAATTCCAGCTTTCTCCAAAAGCCCCCCCCCCCCCCCCCCTTTTGTTTGTTTTTTATTTTTTTGGTATTTTTTGATGGGGGGTTGTAAGAATGAAGGTGTTTGATGCTCTCCCCATGACTTTTAATGTCATCGCACATAATCGCCTGCTCACCAAACAACCCATACGAAAAACCCTTATCGATGGTCGGCCGACAATCGCCCATGGTCGAAAGCCAACATACTCGCTCAACACTATATTAACCAATCAGAATCAAAGGCAGACAGTTACAAAATACAGTAAAAATGCTGAAAAGAGCTAATAGGCTGAGCTACTGGGGCTTGCTATGCCAGCCAATCAAGGCGTCAGCTACATCTCGTTCTCCGCCATTGTATCTATGGATAGATCGCGGCAATGCCAATCTCGGCTCTCAGCGCCGTGCGCATGGAGTATGATTTTAAAAAATCCTTTTTTTTAGGGGAAAATTTCTCAAAAAAAAGAGCTCAAACCTTCTATAAAACATCATCAATTAATCCCGAACAACGCGTTTGTCCCCGGACCGGCGCTACATCGGGAACTGCAATATAGAAATTTCGGGAAAACATAATTCAAATTCTTAAGTTTTCTTTGGGTCGGAGAAGCCACCCAATCGAATAGGAGCGAAAAAAACCCATTATATCCATGAGTGACTTTAAATGGTATCGCTCATAATCGATGCCACCTCGAAAAACCTTATCGAGGGGGCCCCGACTATCCCCCGATTCGATACCCAAACAAAATCGCCCCCAACAACTTTAACCAATAAAAACAAAGGGGCAGTTCAAAATCCAGTAAAAAGCAAAAAAAGAGCGATTGGTTGGCAGCGGGGGCTGTCCATTTTCCCAAATCAGAGACGAGCATTTTCTTTTAAGTTTTTGGGGGGAAAAGAAATTTCCGAGAAACTCTTGTTTGGCTAATTTAAAAAGAGGGCGGTTATTTTGACCAATGGAGAGCGAGCGACCTCCAGGGTTTTCTAATGCAATCGGGATACAACAGTATGGCCGAAATCAATAAAAGAGTCAGAATTGTCCCGATCTGTATATAAAATGAACAATAATATTGGGTATAGAAAAAAAAATTTTAAATTTCAATAAAACATGTTTATTTTTTATTTTTGTTACACCCCATACTATTGACAGTGGCAAACGAAAAATAAAAAAATAAACTATTTTTTTTTGAAATTAATTTTTTTTTTTTTCATTCGTCATATTTGGACTTTTATATACAACGGTAAAACTTCTGTATTTTTCATTTGTTTTGGGCCCCATGTCTGTTGTTTTCCCGTTGCTTAGAAAACCCTTTGAGCCCCGCCCCCCTTTGGCCCAAATAACTGCGCCTTTTTTAAGTTGCCAAATACAGAGCTCGTCAGAATTTCTTTCCCCATAAACTCATGGAAAGTAGCTCGCCTCTGTTTGGGCTAAGCGGACGAGCACCAGCTCTCAACCAATCAGCTCTTTTCGATTTTACTGGATTTTGAACTGTCCCGCCTTTGAAAAATATTGGGCAATATTTTCCCCCAAGGTTAATGGGCCACTGTCGCTCCCTTTTTGATTGGTGGTTTTTTGCCGCCCAAACAGAAAAGCTTAAACAATTTTAATTTTCTGTATTTCTCGGGAAATTTTCTATATTGCAATTCCTTATGTACCCGGTCTCGGGGAAAATGCTTTTTTAGGGATTTAACTGATTTATTTTTATAGAAGGTTTAGCGCTTATCTGTAATGTTTTACATAATAAAAATGGGTTTTTTTTTCTCCCGCCCCCAGGCGCTGAGAGCCGAGATTTCATTGCGCCGATCTCTCCCTAACACAAGGGAGAAATGGTCGCACTCTGAGGGTGAGATACCATCCCCCCCCCTAGCTCAGCCAACAGCTCTTTTTTGTATTTTTACTGTCTTTTAACTGTCCCACCTTTGATTTTTGATTGGGCAAAATTTTTCCTGGATGATGGGTCCTTTTTTCGCCCCATTCTGATGGCTGGCCCCTTTTGCAGACCAAAGAGAGCGCTTACAAATTTGAATTATTGATTTCCCCAAATTTTATATTTTCAATTCCGGATGAGATCGGCTCGGCACAAACGCGTTGTTCGGATTTAAAAAGATTTATTTTATAGAAGGTTTGGCTTTTTTCAAAAAATTTTTACAACTAACAAAATGATTTTTTTTATTATACCCCTGCCGCACTCTCCAAGACACAATGGAGAAGTATCACGCTCTGATGGCTGGGTACCCAAACCCCCCCTAGCTCAAAAAATCAGCTCTTTTCTGCATTTTTACTGTATTTTGAACTGCCCGCCTTTAATTTTGATTTTACAATAGTTCCCATAGGTTTTAAAGGGTTTACTGTCGCTCCTATTCTATTGGGCCCCTTTTTTGGCCCACCAAAAGAATAGCTTTCCGAATTTTAAAAACTGTATTTTCCCGGGAATTTCCCCCTTCCAAAATTTTTGATAATTTCCCGTTCTAATCTTTTGGAAAGTGATTTTTTTTCAGTATGTATTTTTTTATTTTTGAGGTTTTAGCCTTTTTGAAAGTTTCCCGGACTGGCACCCAGATTTTGATCGATCTTATGTTTCCTCGCATGTTCCGTTCTCGGTTCACTTCGCCTCCGCCGGATCATTTAGACCAGAATCAACCATGTCTGCCTGTCGGAGCTGGCGAGCGCTGCAATGCGCCGCACTTTGCCGACTCGCGATCATACATGCCTCGGAGTTTTCGAGCGTGCCGCGTCCTGCCCCAGAACGCCTACAGCGCGCCCACACCGCGCCCATTGCCCTCCCCTTCATGTGAAGCGCACCCGAAAGTGGCGAACGCTGCGCCTAACACGGCATCCCTGCGTCCGACAGCGGATTCAGGCCGGAGAGGCGCAGAATACGCCAGAAAACAGGTGTAAAGCCCGATCATACATGTCGCCCTAAATGCTCTAAAAGTAAAAAGCATCTTACAGAACAAGGGACACAGCACTGGGAACAGCATGTCTGACACTAGCTTGTGCTGTCCTCAGCAATGGGGGCATAATCTATGTGGCAGGTTCCCTTTAAGGCTCCTATGTGCATGAAGCTGCCTTAAAGTATATATCTGAATGCTGTTAAAAGCAGTGCAAGCAAGAATGCTGTCCCCACAATCAACAGACAACAGAATTGAGAAATCTACAATCAGAAAATAAAAATGGCTAAGAAGAAAAGAATATGTTAGTGGAAATTTGGAAATATTTACCATTTTCAAAATTAAAAATGTTTGGCAGGTAGTCATACCACACAAAATAGTTTATGGCTGACATTTACTGTGTGTCTAATGTATATTAGCATCATTTTCAATTTTAGGCCTTTTTTTTCTTGGGTTGACAGAAGAAGGAGGCTAAGCAATATCTTAAAGTCTCAAGTACATGTTATACAAAGTTTTTCATGGTTCATTGCAGTTCTGCTGTGTTTTTGAAGAGCCTGCATGTCAGATACCCTCATAAAATAAACAATAAAAAAAAACTGCAGCCCCTAAAACACTCAAAACAGGAGTCAGGAAGTTTGTTTACTCTTTAGGTTTTTCACAGAAATTCAAGTTAACAATAGAATTTGATGGCTTTTTGCTACGACTTTGCCATCAAAGTCTGATAGGTGCAGATCCCACCTCTGGGACCCAAACCTATCTTGGGAATAGGCCCTCGAAAGTTATGGCTCTGAATGGAATTGTGGTTGCACTTGCGCATGCCTCTCCATTCTGTTCAGTGGGTGTTTCCAGTACAGCTGAATGTTGTGTTCAACTGTACTCGTTCCTGAGATAGGGCTCTACTTTTGGGGCCCACACCTATCAGACTTTGATGGTATGTCCAAGCCAAATTATAGCAAAAAAAAAAAAAAACAAGCTGCTAAATATTTTTACTATGTGGGTGACTAAAGTTATGACAATATCAAATGTATATAGTATTTTTATGTTTTAGTACTTTTACACAATAGAAATACTTTAACAAATAAATAAATATGTTGCCATATTCGGCGAACTATAAATTTTTACATGTTTTGCACACAGAGCTGATTAATGGCTTGTTTTTTGTAGGATGACTTGAATATCATATGACTGTTTAATGTGCAGTATAAAAGACATGTTAATTGAGATTTTGATTCTATTACAGCTTTACCAAATATATATTTTTTATGTTTTATTGCTTTTACGGAATAAAAACATTCTCTTTTTTGTGGAGGGGCTTGGCCTGAGCAGGATGTGAGAGGACATGCAGATGAGAGCTACCATAAATACTTCTGAAATTATCCTCTTTTGAAGCAGCAGACCCCAGTAATTGCAGTCATACTGTGCAACAGTGGTCCCAGTAAAGCTCCAGCTACATTTTGGTTCCAGTGCCAACATGACCTGTACCAAAGAGGAGCAGAAAGAGCAGAGAGAAACTCGAGTGCAGGTGGAGGATACAGACAACATGGCATCAACATCTTCAGCCACACCAACTAAAGCTAAACAGCAGGATGCTCTGCAGCATCTGGAAAGGTTTGCTCATTCCAGTCCTGTATCTGTTAAGGGAGGTGAAGGGTATAAAACCCTTAATAGGCCTGCTACTATGCCTGCAACAAAAGGTCCTGACTTATACATGCCCTAATGAGGTAACTTATCCTGCACAAATCCCTCTGCAGCAGCAACTGGTCAGTGTGTCAAGGGATCCCCATGTGCCTGACAGTGTATATACACAGGAGGACATAGAAACTCAGGGTGACATGAATAATTTTTGGCGTCCAGGCCATTTTTTTATCGCATTATATAGCAAGAAAAGCCGATTTATTAAACCCACCTCTGGGTCAAACATCAGGCGCATTCTAGCGCAAAATGTCATTCTGGCCGGGAAAACCACTTTGAAAGTGGTTTTACCTGTTCCACAAATTCCAGCAGAATTGCTTATGAAGCTAAAAATGTTGCTTCGTACTTCTATGCGCCCCCCCTCACGTACACCCCCAAAAAACAGGCACTTTAAAAGTGCCGGGGGTGCTCGTAAGCACCTGATAAAGCTGCGGAATTTTTTAAATCGATAGCGAATGGGGCTGCGCTAGATGTCGGGCTAAAAAGATGCCAGACTTCTGGCACAGCCTCATTCATACATTTCGCCCCCAGTCGCCAGATTCCACCAGCAGAGATATATACTACGCAAATATTTCTTTGTAACTCCACACTGTCATCCATAAGTGTGCAAATTTGGGTGACCTTAAACATTACATGGCGCAGTACGCAGAAAATCATAAATTTAAATGAGAGACCAAAAAATGCGGGGGCAGAAAACATACTATTGAAGACACTTTGGCCATGCTCTCCAAAGATATAAAAAAAATTACAAACAACATGTCAGTAATCCTTGACAAGCTAAATGACCTAGAAAAAAAGGTCCGAGGAATAAAAATAAAAAAAAAGGTGGAGATACCGAAAACAGCCAAAGGTAGAGATCCGGGTGTTTTTCTTGAAAAATTGTTAAATACAACATTTGGAAAAGATTCTATTTTCCGTTTCTTTGCCATAGACAAGATGCGCCTCCCCGTCCAAAGATATTTAAAAATTTCCCACACTTTAGGGAAGGGACTCCTTTTCGGGGGGCCAAGTGAATCTGAAACCCCCCGACAAGGGATGGCAAAGGGCCTATTTATCTGGACTTCTCTGTGGAAATACAGAAATGGCGCTTCCAGTTTCTGGATATTAAGACGAGGATGCATGCTCTCTCAATCCCATATGTTATTCTTTACCCTGCAAGACCCTCGACAGACCTATGGACACTCTCCTGTAGTTAGATTCCAATGAAAAGGCCATTAGATCCCAGGGAAAATTTAGCTAAAGTTTGATGCTCATTATGAGTGACATATATGTACAGGGCAGCCATGTTCTTCCCAGATTTTTAATAGGGACTCCAAAATTAGGTGCATTATTGGGTGCCCATGTCACTTTGTAATGCGGCTGAGATCGAGGGCGTTCTGGAGGCATCGCACTACAACTGTATGATTCTACACATTTATTATGGGGGATGGCAAAACTGGCTGCTTTACTGCTGGAACAGCCAGACCACATTAAAAATGGTTTACCTGAACCTGATTTCTTGAAGTTGTTTGGCGCTAGAAACCGCCTAATCTATGACACGCAGTAGAACAGGTTCATAAATTCAGGCGCATTCTACACTACTAATGCACACAAAAAAATGTAATCTGGGCACCAAAATACATACATGTCACCCTATATGTCCACAGTATTTCTGTGTGCTTTATTAAGTAAATGGGTAGATTTTTTTTTCTTTCCCTCAATATCTAGTATCTTTTCAATTTACTTGTATTTTTTTTTTCATCAGGATTTTTTTATTACGTATCAAGAATGCTACATAACTTAATATAACTTTGTCTGAAGTAAATGAAAATAAAATTAACAGCTACTAAATGCCATGTCATTAAACATCAAAAGCAGAAATAGCAATGTCATTATTTTTAGTAATATCTGATTCAGTTAACAGCAATACACGCTAAATACGCAAATTTATCATATACCAGGAAATGTTTACTTACATGACTATATTGGATTAACTCATCTTTGTTATTCTTCATTCAATACAAAAGTGTTGTGATTACCCCTTTACTTATAGCAAATGGATGCAGTCCAAGGAAGTCAATTATTCTTAACTCTAGCTATGTTGGGTGGGGGTATTACTAAACTAGTCTCACAGCTGTATTGCAAATTTGTTCTGCTGATAAATTCTGCAATAGATGGAATGAGGGTTATTTTCCAATGTGAAGCTATCGTAATTCTTGTAGCTATTAATGCATGAGATAGAACTGCACAAAATGGATGTGGTGTGTCTTGAAAAGTGAGATCTCGCATAGCTAGGTCTGCTGTGAGGTTAATTTTCCATTTGAAGATGTTAATTAGCAGGTTTTCTAGTTCTTTCCATAGTGGCGGAATAAGCGATCATTTCTACCATTTATGTAATAAGGAGCCCTTAGCACTGCATTTTCTCCAACACAGATAGGAGTATCCAGGAGAGATATGTGCTATATGGGCTGGGTTAGATACCAGCGAAGATGGATCTTTCTTGATAATTCAATATGATTGGCACATTTTGAAAATTCGGATATAGTGTTAGCTGCTTTAAGCCAGTTTTCTGTTGTATGGGATTGGGCCAACTCAGTCTCCCATTTTAGAGCATAATCTCGTTTGGCAGAGAGATCTGTTTTGTACAAGGTTTGTTATGCTGCTGATAGACCTTTAGTATGCCTTTGTTTATTGTAGAGGAAATTAGGGAAAGGGGAATATGTTTGAGGGATATCTGGCCATTGCCATGATTGTATAATATGTCTGATTGTAAATAGATTAAGAATTGGTTTCGGGGCATAGTATATTATTGCATTAGATCGTCAAAGGAGTTGAAGTGTCCCCAGTGATAGAGGTCCCCTACTTCTTCCAATCCCATGTTTGTCCAGTGTTGTATAGAGACTTTTGGAATTGCATTTTGAATCACCAAAAGAGGACAGCTAAGTTTGTCTACATATACTTTAGGTTTATGCTTCTGAGCAATGAATTTTGGCCAAACTGATGCTGCATGAGAAAGAGTCAACAATTTAAATTCTGTGGGACGTCTGCCACAGTGCATGGCAATCAAATGAGCCTTAAAGGATCCCCTAGGAATTGTGGAGTTCTCTATATGAGACCAATGTTGGAGTTCTGGAGAGTTCCATAAAAGAAATATGGGTTCTAGTATGGAAGTATATTGCAGGAGGTTTGGGACGGAGAAGCCACCATGAGTATTCTTTTGATACAGGTATTGTTTCTTAAATCTAGGGAAAAATTTTTGGGC
>JAODAL010030094.1:0-50523 GCA_025379985.1 Phyllomedusa bahiana | reverse complement strand
CTGAGAATTTGGTCCTTGGGTTCTTACTGGATTCTTAAAGGGGTTCTCCGGCGTATAAGCCCCTTTATTTCACTAACGAGTAGGGGGATTTTTGCTGGTTAAAACAGGGGGGTCCTAGATTCAGGATCCTAATCTCTTGGTCAGAATGTCTACAAAGAGTGTCTTTCACACTGGAGGATCTGTCCCATCCGACATAACAAGGACAAGCCATTCATTTGAATGAGCTTTGTGTAATGCTTCCTTTCCCCTGTGGGGGCACTGCAGAGAAATTGAAGACTTGCCATCTGGTTTGGGACAGATCACTGCTTCTTGCTGGGGGTTCCAGCAGGGGGACATTTGGTGATCAGTTTATTGTCAAAGGACCCTTCTGACAAATAGGAATTATCCAAAGCAAAGAACTCCTTACAGGGGGATTTCCCACAATTTAAGTGACGGGGTCCTCCAAAAGGGGTTTATTTATCATTTTTCTTAATATATGTGATTAAAAAAGGGTGAAGTGTGAGGCTCGCACTGCTAATCCCCCTTAGTTTCCTAAAAATTTTTCTTTTGCCGCCAGTACATAAAGGGAGAAAATTCCCCAGTTTGCATGTTTGCACTTTTTATCTGATGACGGGAACATGAATGCGCTTGCAAGGATGTGGAAAAAGTGAGTGTATGAGGCTTTCGGGTATAGCAATCCTAGTTGTAATGTTATTATTTGAGAAACTTTTGCGACACTCTTTCTTCTACTCTCTGCTCACCCCCTCCTCTAACCCCTGCACCTTGTTTTTTAATTTTTCTCTGACCGATTTAAAAGGCAAAAAAACCCTTTTAAATGTGAATACAAAAACCCTTTTTTGTGTGTTTAGGTTTTTAAAAGGGTTTTTTTCCCAAACATGTTTGATGGCCTCCCAAAATTCCTGAATTTCAATTTGATAAATTTTTTCGGAAATGGCTAAAAAAAACAACCCACAGAGGCCGCACCTACACCCTATAAAAACTTAGAGGGCATGTGCTAACGTCTTCATGCAAGTACCGTTGGCTTGTCCCCACGTCATGTTTTTTCAGTCGGTTTCAGACATTTTTGGATTAAAAGCCTCTATTACCGACTGTAAAAAACTTTTATATAGACTTTAACAAAAAAATCCGTGTAGTATTTCACATGACAGTTCTCCCCCGGACTTTTTTTTTTTCACCCCCGGTTATGAAAAAATTAGAACATTTTTTTTTCTGCCCGGTTTTCGAGAAAAAACGTTCAATGTGAAGGGGGACGGCTGAATCCGCAAACCGCAAAAAGGCCATCCCCTTCCGTGCAAAACAACTACAAAATATTGGAGGGGAAAATCCGGTGAACCCCCCTGCTTTGGCAGTGAATGCTTTGGGTATGTTCACCGGCTTATTTTGGTGCGCATTTGCCACGTTTGCCATTTTATGCGGCGAATGCGCGCGCTTTTAGGGAATCCATAGCTTTATAAAGACTATGGATTGGGCCGAAAATAATGTGTTAGGGGTGGGGCTTGGGAGTATGTGCTTATCAGCGCGAGCTCCCAAAACACACGGTGTATTGTGGCGCGTATTGTACACGCCGCAATACACTGTGTGAACATACCCTTAGGGGTCTTGTGGAGTCCAGGCCTCGATGGGTTTAGTAAATGACAGGGACCCACACAATATGAGGCAGGGGCTCTAATGTTACGGCTTATTGGTGACCCCTACCCTTAATGGAATAATGCTGGAATGCAATCTCCAAAGAGTTAAATCTTAGAGGGAATTTGTCATCAAAAAATGACTTATTATTTAACTCACATCTTTCTGTTAAATACATATTTTAAGAATTTTTGGTTATGTTTTTTAAAATTTTCTATATCACTTTCAAAAATGTTTAATAATTCTTAAGTCCTACAGTTTTCATTTTGGCCACTAGGCCTATTAATAGTCTGACACTTCCTGTCCTGTAGAGAGAGATTTATAGCAGTCTCCTCATTATCAGCACAAGCAGGTTTTTCACTGAAAGGGGACCCAATGTTTTTAAAAAAACAGGATCCACCAATCACGTGACAAAAACCCCCCCTCTTGCACACTGATTTTTCCCCCGGTTTTATAGAGCATGCCCGAAAAACTCTCCTATAGAAGTAATGGGTTTGCTCCTGTTTAGGCTCCTATGTCCATGAGCTGCTGTAAAGCTCTTTCTAAATGGGTAAAGAGTCAGGGGAAGGTGGCCGCCCTCTAATTTTAACAGTCAAAAAGAATTGAGGAAATCTTAATCAGAAAAAAAAAAACGAGAGAAAAAAAGAAAATTTGGATCGTGCTTTTTTTAGTAAGTAAAAAAAAAAAAAAGGCGACATATTCCCTTTAAGGGAATTTTTTTTCCAACCCAACTACTAACTCGTATGAAACTTTATTACCCCAAAACAAGGCATAAGAAGAAAAGATTCCCAGAATTACATGAGAAAATGACAGTTGATATTAGGGCCACACCCCCTTGCCACATCATAAATTCGCCTGAGATTTTCCACTATTAATCAGCTATACCCAATAATTATGTGACAATATACCGACTTAAAAATACACATACACAGTGATCCCTCTGAGACAATCTGGAAGCCATAAACCACAGAAACCACAAGGAAGTATGTTTGTGTCTGGCACATGAATAGAGAAGGGGGGGAAATTTTAGCCCAAAGAGAGACAACCTTGCCCTTTCCTTATGGGCCCGCGGGGGGGCTTGTCCCCAGTATTTAGGGACCTCTATCCAAAGTATCCTGTGATGGAGGACATTACAGAGTGTGAACAGCCCCTTATGTACAACTGACTGCTCCACTTTCTAATCTCTAATACTCCTAATCCCTTCTAGATTGTCAGCTCTTCTGGTCTGGGTCCAGGTAGGTTACAGGTTTTCTGTACCCCGGGCTCCCGTCCCCCCCCAGCTGCTCTCCTGACTGAAAGTCATTGCTTTAATACACGGTGACGCCATTCCTGTGAGCAGCGGCCGCTTCCTGTTGTGTCACACTATATTTCCCACCTGGTGAAAAGCAGAAATCTGTGTTTATCAGATGTGAAAATCTCCACTATCCCCCGACACAAATGTCCTGAGCGCAAACATGATCTCTCATATCGAGAGTACGAGGGAGGCTTCCTGCTCTTGTGGGTGACCACGACATCCACCCTTAAAAGTCTTCTGCCTTGCAGGTGAAAATCTCCTAACTACAGTCAAATTAAAAATTCTTCCACTTTTTAATACATTTTGAGTCTCATTTATAAAATCTGCCTGGCAATAAGACTGTCTGTGTAGCCTATGAAACAGAGTCCTTTAGCAACCATCGCTTTCCTTTTTTTTCTGATCTGGAGAAATGAAAGCTGTGATTGGTTGCTATGAGCGCTAATTGGTCGCTATGGCCTTTGGTGTTGATCTTGCTCGTGGTTATGAGCTCTGTTTGGGTTTGCTATGAACTCGGTCGCTATACCTCTGATTTTTGCAAAGAGTCACTGGCCCCATTTATGAGGGGACAAAAATTGTGCTTGAAGTCACTTGACTACAATGGGATCATCGGGTTTCCCCCGTGGTGTCCGACGGAATTGCAATAGAGTGCCCCCAAACAGACTCCGACTCCAATACACAAGTCTGGTTGGGCACCCCTTTTACCGGGTCGGGGCTGTTTTTGCGGTATACTACAGGGCAGGTAGGGGCAATACCCAATTTGGGTTAGGCACCACCTTTCCCTGGTTGGCTGTTCTTCTGCGGGTCATACATACAGGGCTTGTGAGCAATACCAAAAGTTGGTCGGCATCCCCCTTTACCCTGGTCTGGCTGTTTTCTGCGGGTAAAAACATACGGGACGTGTAGAGCCAATCCCCAAAGTCTGGCTCAGGCCCCCCCTTACCTGGTCTGGCTGTTTTTCTGAGGTATACTAAGGGCAGTGTGACCCAAATACCAAAGTCTGGCTCAGGCACCCCCTTTCCCCTGGCCGGCTGTTTTTGCAGGTCAAAATACGGGCAGTGTAGACCCAAAATACCACAAGTCGGGCTCAGGCACCCCTTTACCCTGGTCGGGCTGTTTTTCTGCGGTCTAATGGGGGCAGTGTAAGCCAATGCCAAAAGTCTGGTCAGGCCCACCTTTCCCCTGGTCTGTTTTCTGCAGATCATCATACAGGGAGTGTAGACCCAATTACCACAAGTCTGGCTAGGCCCCACCTTTACCTGGTCGGGGCTTTTTCTTTGCGGGTCTATATACGGGGCAGTGTAGTGAAATACCAAAGTCGGGGTCAGGCCCCCACCTTTACCCTGGTTGGCTGTTCTTTGAGGTCTAATACAGGACAGTGTAGACCCAAATCCCACAAGTCGGCAGGCCCCCCTTTCCCCTGGTCTGTTCTTTGGGGTATACATATGGGCGGTAGAGCCAATAACACAAGTCTGGCTCGGGCACCCCCCTTTACCCTGGTCTGGCTGTTCTTCTGCAGGTCATAATACGGGCGTGTAGAGCCAATCCCCAAAAAGTTGGCTCAGGCACCCCCTTTCCCTGGTCTGGCTTTCTTTGCAGGTCTTCATACGGGGCAGTGTAGACCCCAATCCCACAAGTTGGCTCAGGCCCCACCTTTCCTGGTTGGCTGTTCTTCTACAGGTCTCTACGGGCAGTGTAGGGCCAAAAACCCAAGTCGGGCTCAGGCACCCTTTCCCCTGGCGGGTGTTCTTTTGAGGTTTACATAAGGGCAGTGTGGGCCAATACCCCCAATCTGGTGGGGCACCACCTTTACCTGTCTGTTCTTCTGAGGTCATACATACGGGCGTGAAGAGCAAACCCAAAAGGTCTGGCTCAGGCACCCCCCCTTTCCCCTGGTTGGCTTTTCTTCTGCAGGTCATAAATTACAGGAAGTGTAGAGCCAATCCCCAAAAGTCTGGTCGCATCACCTTTCCCGGGTCGGGGCGTTTTCTGCGGGTCATACTACGGGCTGTAAAGCCAAAATCCAAATTCTGGCTAGGCACCACCTTTTCCCCCTGGTCTGGCTGTTCTTTTGAGGTCAAATACGGGGCATGTGAGCCAATCCCAACAAGTTTGGCTCAGGCACACCTATCCCCGGGTCTGGTATTCTTCTGCGGGTCATACATCGGGCGTGTGAGCCAATACCACAAGTTGGCTCAGGCCCCCCTTTCCCCGGTCTGGTGTTCTTCTGCAGGTATACATACGGGCAGTGTGGGGAAACCCAAATTTACCCCAAGGGTCGGGCCCCCAAAAACAGGAAAACCAAAACCCCTTTCACACCAAGGTCTGGTGCTTCTGAGGTCTACATTCAGGGCATGTAGGCCAATCCAAAGTTGGCTCAGGCACCACCTTTTACCGGGTTTGGGGTTTTTTTGGGTTTCCTTTGTGGCCAAGGTTTTCAACATTTCCCCGGTTTTTTTTTTAAAAAAAGGGGTGTAGACCCAATCCAAATTCTGGCTAGGCACCACCTTTCCCCGGGGTCTGGCTGTTCTTTGCAGGTATACTACGGGGCGTGTAGAGCCAATCCAAAGTTGGCCGGGCACCCCCCTTTCCCGGGTCTGTTTTCTGCGGGTCTACATACAGGGCAGGTAGAGCCCCTTTTAAAATTTACCCCCCAAACCAAAAGGGCCCCCCTTTGGCCCTCAGGCACCACCTTTACCGGGTTTTTTGGGCCCGGGTTCCTTCTGCAGGGGCCCCCATTTAAACATACAGGGCAGGTAGAGCCAATTTCCACAAGTCGGGCTCAGGCACCACCTTTACCCTGGTCTGTTTTTCTGCAGGCATTTTTTCAGGCAGTTTTAGACCCAAACCAAGTCTGGAGGCACACCTTTCCCCCGGGTCTGGCTGTTTTCTGCAGGTTCATAAAATGAGGGCCCCCCCCAGGTTTTGGTTTTTTTTTGGAAGCCAAAATACCACAAGTTGGCTCAGGCACCACCTTTCCCCTGGTCGGGCTGTTTTCTGAGGTATACATACGGGGAGTGTAGACCCAATACACAAGTTGGCTCAGGCACCACCTTTACCCTGGTTTTTGTTCTTTGCAGGTCATACATACAGGGCGGGGGCCCAATCCCACAAGTCTGGTCAGGCACCATTTTTTCCCTGGTCTGGCTTTCTTCTGAGGTCTACATAAGGGGCAGTGTAGAGCCAAAAAACCCAAGTCTGGTCAGGAAACCCACCTTTACCCTGGTCTGGGTTCTTCTGAGGTCATAAAAGGGCAGGTAGAGCCCAAACAAGTCGGGCTCAGGACCACCTTTCCTGGTCTGTTTCTTCTGCGGTTACATAAGGGCAGTGTAGGGCCAATACCAAATTTGGCCCCGGGACCATTTTTACCCTGGTCTGGTGTTTTCTGAGGTCTACATACAGGGCAGTGTAGAGCCAATCCCAAGTCTGGCTCAGGCACCCCCCTTTCCCCTGGTCTGGTGTTCTTTGCAGGTCATACATACAGGGCAGTTAGGCCAATCCCAAGTCTGGCTCAGGCATCTCATTTACCCTGGTTTGTTCCTCTGTAGGTCATACATACAGGGCAATGTAGAGCCAACACCACAAGTCTGGCTCTGGAACGACCTTTACCCTGATCTGGTTGTTCTTCTGCAGGTCATACATACAGGGCAGTGTAGAGCCAATACCACAAGTCTGGCTTAGGCACCACCTTTACCCTGGTCTGTTCTTCTGCAGGTAATACATACAGGGCAGTGTAGAGCCAATACTACAAGTCTGGCTTAGGCACCACCTTTGCCCTGGTCTGGCTGTTCTTCTGCAGGTCATACATACAGGGCAGTGTAGAGCCATACCACAAGTATGGCTCAGCACCACCTTTACCTGGTCTGTTCTTCTGCAGGTCATACATACAGGGCAGTGTAGAGCCAATACCACAAGTCTGGCTCAGGCACACCTTTACCCTGGTCTGGCTGTTCTTCTCCAGGTCATACATACAGGGCAGTGTAGTGACAATACCACAAGTCTGGCTCAGGCACCACCTTTACCCTGGTCTGGCTGTTCTTCTGCAGGTGATACATAGAGGGCAGTGTAGAGCCAATACCACAAGTCTGGCTCAGGCACCACCTTTACCCTGGTCGGTTCTTCTGCAGGTCATACATACAGGACAGTATAGAGCCAATACCACAAGTCTGGCTCAGGCACCACCTTTACTCTGGTCTGGCTGTTCTAACTGTTCACCGCCAAAGTTTTGGCGTCAGAGAATCATAAATGTGTCTAATTTTATGAATGTGGTGCAACACCCCCTGAACGCCCCAAATCACTGGCGCATAAAAAATTGTCGCGCAGGCGTTTATCGCGCCAAAGTTTGCAGAGCGACTCTTCATACATCTATAGAACAGGTCTACTACAGCTTTGTGGCACCAGAAAAATGGCGCAGCCCCGTTCATACATGTCGCACTTAGACCAGTGAAAACTTAGACCAGTCTCACAATGCGCCACATGTATCATAGTGTTGGTAAATCTAGCACAGGTTAGAACAGTTTTGTCTTACTTTACACCTTTAATAAGCTGGCTTACTTTAAGACATTAACTGCGCCAAAATTTTAGTACATGGGGTGGCCAGCTAAGCCATGCCCCTGTTGTTGGAGGCGCAGAAGTGTTTTAGAAACTACGACACAACACAAATGTGGTGTGAACCTGGGCACCATTATTTTTGCCGCAAATTGTGTCTGAATCTAGCGCAACTGCTTTGATAAATGTGACACAAAGGGCGACAGGAATGCACAGTATTCTAGTGTCCTTTCAGCCCAAACACAGTCACTCGATGTATGAGCAGGCGCACTCCAAAATTAGGCACATTATGAGGCGCCCGCGGCACTTTGTAATGTGACCAAGATGTGGGTGCATTCTGTGGACGTCGTACTACTACTGTATGATTCTACACATTTATGA
This sequence comes from Phyllomedusa bahiana, assembly GCA_025379985.1. Classification (NCBI taxonomy): domain Eukaryota; kingdom Metazoa; phylum Chordata; class Amphibia; order Anura; family Hylidae; genus Phyllomedusa; species Phyllomedusa bahiana. The sequence goes on along the minus strand of JAODAL010030094.1, from coordinate 42,677 downwards.
CTGGAGGACGTCAAAACTGGGCGCATTACTGCTGGAACAGGTAGACCAAGTTACAAGTGTTTTACCTGAGCCTGATTTGTCATAGTGGAGCTAGAATGCGCTAAATCTATTATCCGCAGTAGAACAGGTTCATACATTCTGCCGCATTCTACATGCTTTAAAGCTAATTAGAACTAGTCACTATGGACGTATGCATGAACAGGGCTGCGGCAGATATCTGCCGTCTTTTCAGCCAGATATCAGGTGCAGTCCCGTTCACTACATTTTTTAATGTCCCGCATGTTGTTATCAGGCGCATTACATAGCCTTCACGGCACTTTGTAATGCGCCTGATGTCGGGGGGGCGTACGGGAGGCGGGGTGCAGTAAAACTATATGAAGATACAGATTTATAGCTGCGCTACGGCATTTCTGGGCGAATTACTGCTGGAACAGGTAGAACACTTTCAAAGTGGTTTACCTGAGCCAGAAATGACATTCAGCAGGTTCATAAATCAGGCACATTTTAGGCTATTATTATGCTCATGAATTTTGGCGTTACAATGCCAAACTTCATACATGCTACCCTATGCGCCTAGGTCATACATGTTGCCCCAAGTGTATTCGGTAGAAAGTTCCAAAACTTTTTATTATAGTTTTATTTACACAAGACCCATGTTACACAAGCAGGACTGGGGTGAGGTATTGTGGTGCCCTAGGCAAATAAGGCACATCATGTCCCCTCAATGGAAAATTCAGCCCACTCCATACCTTCTTGTGCCCCCTTGCTGCCTGGAATGAAGTAGTGTCCTAGGTTGTTGCCTACTATCGCTTACCTGTTGTCCTGGCCCTGAACACCAAGCTGATCTGCTATATTAAAGAAGTAGATCATAGGCATTTTGGATGGTGAGGCCCAGACTAAATGCTTTCTCAAGAGAAGCATAAACCTATGCAAGGCTCTTTCCTTCATATCCCTAGTAAAAGAAAACTACAGTCTGATTTGCTCTTATTTTTTTTAGAATTTTATTATTAAAGTAGAATTTTTTTTTTATTTTCTTATAATTCTTTTGAGACTGGGCCCTCCATGCAATGGGGGCCAAAGAGGAGATGTTGACAGTTTTTTCGGAAACTTTAAATACAGATGTTCATCTAATTCCATATTTCCAAATGGTTCTGTTTTTTTGCAGAAATTTCCCTCAAAATGGACCCTAAAGAGATGGAGCTTATGAAAATCTGCATATAAAGTGGGAATTTCCTGGAGGTTTTGAGTGCATTTCTGAGTGGACCAGGGGTAGGGCATTAAACCTCCCCACAAATGTTGATTCTAGTGGTGGGAGATATGCGAATCCTCAGGACAGCTATAAAGTGAATTTCTCTGTTTAACAAATTATTTCCATCCCACAGTCACCACTAGGGGGAGCTCAGGAGGTAACTTAAGACAGAATTATTATTAAGTTCAATGTATACACTGTATGCGGTAGTTGCTTAAGCTGGCTGAGTAAAGAATTGTATGATTTAAGTAAGTCTTTAGATCAAATCAATGGAAAATGTTGGTAATTTTTCATGAAGAGCATGACCAGTATTGGCTGGCATGTGGTAACCTGTTTGTCTTGTTACTACTTCATGTAAAAATGTAATAAGCTTCTCCGGTGACATGAATGGATGTGTTTGTTAAGTTCCTGGAACTACTCAATGTCAATAGGATGAAAGATTTTAACCACAAATTAAATAGACCTTTGTGAAAGGTGCCCGGCTCACGGAAATAAAAGGGAGAGAAACTGGAGAACGCCGACGTGATCAAATAAAAAGTCAGGGTGGCGACAAATAACAAAAACTGGGAGGCAGGGAATCAAACACAAAAGCTATAAAGATAAGAATTACACAAAAACCACATAAAAACTGCAAAGCTAAAGACAGGAAAAGTAACCCAAAATATTCAATTACATACAAAGCAAGATGAAACCAAAAGTGTTGGCCCTATTAAATGTGAATGGAAAGGAATCTTTGTGGTTAGGTGGAGAGCCGTCCATGGTTGGACAGGTATCCCAGAAGGTAGGAAGCCAACACGTTTCATAATAGTTTTTCTTGATATTTGCATCCCACATTCACCCCAGTTTGTTCTTGCTTTTGACGTTAATTTAAAGTCCTTTGGGAACAACCTGAGATTGCTCAACCAAGAACAAGGAGGTTCAACTGGGACACATGGTGGCCCACTCACTGAGTCTCCTTTGCCTCACTTTAGAATATCTCTACAGGGCATCAAACCCAAAAATAAAGCCAGGTAGACAAAATCTTATTTATCACTTGTTCTTTCTATCATGTGAGTCAGTCAGTGATGGCATTCTCTACATTCTCTAGCAAGAGGTGCCAGTGTCCCATGTTTTTTTTTGCCATAGGGTGGTTCACTTGGTTGGTCCTTGCTTGTAAATGGTTAAATATTAAAGGGGTGTTCTAACCATGCTGTTTCACAGAACTCAATCATCACAGCCAGTTTCAAGCTCACACTAACTGTTCAGGCTGTGGGTGGTTCTACAGCTTCAGGCTCTGGCTTCCTATTCAGGCTGTGGGTGGTTTTACAGCTTCAGACTCTCACGTTTTTCGGCTGGGGCAGTTCTACAGTATCAGGGTCTCACTTCCCTTTTTAGGGTGTGGGGGGGTTCACAGCTTTTGACCCCATTTCCTGTTAGGGTGTGGCAGTTTTAAGTGGTGGGACCAGTGAAGCTTGTGTCACAAGTAGGAATGAACTGCTGCCCTCACTAAAATGAAAGGCAGTACGAAAATGTGGTATGTAATTTGAGAGGCGCTACTAGACCGCCGTCACTGCATGAGTCATTATTCCTGAAGGCGTACAGGACATGGTACCGCACTGTACTGTAGGGGGAGCTTAGACCACCATAACTGCAGCCCTAATACATGAAGAGCAGTACAGAAATGTGGGGCTGTTTGTTAGAGGGCTAAAGACCCCATCACTTATGCACCTCATAATATGTAAAAGCAGTACAGGCAGTAGTAATGTATGTGAGAGGGGTATAGACCCCAAAAACGCGCACCTAATACAGAAGAGCAGTACGGGCATGTATCCGAATGTATGTAGGAAAAGGGTTAGACCCCAATCACTGATACCTCACTAATCATGTAAGGCGTACAGGACAGTAGTACTGTTTTCTGTAGAGAGGGTATAGACCTCCAAAACTGCTGCACCCCATAAAACTGCAAAGAGCAGTACAGGGCATGTAGTACGCATTGTCTGTAGGAAGGCGCTTAGACCACCAATCACTGCTGTACCCACTAATAATGTAAGAGCTACAGGACATGTAGTACCCCACTTACTTGAGAGGGCTTAGACCACCAATCATGCTGCACTCACTAAAAAATGAAAAGGGAGTACAGGGCATGTATACCGCCTGTACTGTAGGAAAGGGAAAAGACCACCCAATCACTCCATTCCCGTCATTTATTCAAAGGGTTTTTATGAATTTTAATAATGTTCATGATAATTGGTTGGATCAGTGTATGGCACATTTAACTATTGCATGTTGAAAATATTGTATCCTGAGGCCTCTGTAACTTGAAGGCATTTATTAGCTGTTAATGGGTAACTATATTACTGGACCCGCTTACTGCATAATAAAGCTGTGGTCAACCCCTAATGTTTCCCCACAAAACATTCCTCGGTCTATCTCACTTTTATTTTTTATGAGTTTATAGGCAAGTTTATTCAAAAAACCTTTTTTTAAACCCAGGGAGCAATTTTGGGCCCTCTAGGGGTTTTAAACAGCATATAAAAAAAGTTTGGGCCCCCTTTTAAAACTAAAACTTTTTTTAGTTCAAAATATTGGGTATTTAAAACAGCCATTTCAATTTGTTTTAAATTCTAATAACTAATATTGCACTTTTTTGTGTTGGGTACAAAAAACCTCATTTAAATCCGGAAAATATTTCTTGTTTCCATCATTTTTTTGATATATCAAAATTGAAAAGGGCTTTTTTGAAAACCCCCAAATTTTTAAGAACAAAAAAAATTTTTAAAAAAAAAGGGGGTGCCCCAAACTTTTTAAAAATGACTGTTTTGTCCACACTACAGATTTGAATGTTGATTTCAATGCAGATTTCTTGTGATTTCTGACGGCCATTCATCTGGATGTAAGTCAGACAGTGAATTATAGCACAGACTTTTCACACTGCAGATTACAAATCCATGGTGCGGAAAAAAAACAATGAACATGTTCATTCATTTAAGTGAATCACCGCATCCTACTCCACCATGAGTGACACAGGTTAGCCCAATTGTAATGGGCCTCACTTGTGTCAGCAGGGCCGGGACAAGGCATTTTGGTGCCCTAAAGGGAAATACGCCCTTTGGGGGCCCCCCCCTACCCCCCAAAAATTGACAAAACCCCCCCAATTCCTCCCGCCCCTGCGCCAGGGGCCCTTTTGCCCCCTCCTCACCAGGGCCCCCTCTCCCCCGCACCCTTTTCCCCCCTGCACCAGTCTTTCCCCCTGCCCAAATTCCCCTCTTCCCCCTTAAATAAAATTCTTACCCGTCCAAAACCTGCGCCCCGGGGGTTGGGTAAAGGGGCCTAACGGAATTTTTCACGCTAATTGTTTTAATGCGGATGAAAATTTTTTACATGAAAAAAAAAACTGTTCCCCGTCACAAAATTTTTTTTCACATTCCACATTGGGCCCATCCCTCATCTCAGCAGTAAATGAAAATCGCCCTGAGAAATTGCTTTTTAAAAAATGCTCCCCCCGTTGACAGTGTAATACCCCTAAATAACAGTCCAAAATAATCCACCGATACATGGAGCAAATCTCCCAGACGAATGAGGTTAAAAAAAACCCTCCTACAAAACCAAGCCCCAAAAAACTTTTTAGGCCTCGTTAACGGCTTATTCTGCGGGGAAATGGCGCCGTACTGCGCGCCGGATTGCGCTGCTACGGCGCCAACCGCGGCAGCAATTACGGTAATCCACGTTTAATAGAAAAAACATGGTTTCCCGTCGCTCCTCCCCGCCGCGAATCCGCCGCGGGGGGGGAAAATTTGACATGCACTTTTTTTTACGGCAGGAGCCCGTAAACAATGCATTGTCTATGGGCCGGGGTGGCCCCCCTGCCCGCTCGGCCCCGCCCCTTATTCACGGCGGATTGTGAGCTCAAAACGGCGCCAAATCCATCGGAATAAGCTGTGAACACGGCCTTACTACATAAGGCTCAAAAAACCGCAGACCTGACGAACGCGACCCCCCAAAGTACTATCCTGTCACAGGCTTGATTCATTACCACCCCCCACACAGTGCCATATAGAGGTAGATAAAGTTGTATGTAGGGTCTGAGAAAAATAAGTGATTTCACTGCAGTTACATTTTTTGGGCTCACCGGGGGACGCCTTTTTGATCAGCGTCGTTTACTTTCCCCTTTTTTTCTCCATCGGTTTACACCTTTATGCTGATTTCTCCCGGGGCCCAAAACTCTCCCGCAGATTGGAACAAAAATCTTTTGAATCTCACATTTCCAGCAATCCTTACTTTTATAGGTATATAAGCAACTTGCCAAATCTCCGATTTTTGGGGGGGGGGTCCCCGCTATTTTGGGGTCCCCCCCCACGCCCTCCCGGGAGAGCTGGCATTCTCCCGCCGCCAGCAGGCAGCGGGGGTTCTTTAAAGGGCCCGGGCGGCACAGAGTAGCGCTGCTGCGCTACTCTTGCGCCGCCGGGCCGCTCCTTACAGGCGGGTGAAGCGCCCGCAGCGACCGCTTCACCGCACGGAGTCTCGCTGTGCAGGGGGGAGGCAGGGGGGATCGCTCCCTCCTCCTTTCTCCCTGTATGTACGCCCCGGGTGCGCGCCGTACATACAGGTCAGGGGCCCGCAGGGAAGTGACGCGCGGCTGCACCCCACTTCCCTGCGTCGCTGAGGAGATCGGCCGGGAGGTTCCCCGGGCTGCAGGGAAAACCTGGTGAGTAAGTGGCTTTTTTTTATTTTTTTTATTAAACTAAAGGGGGTCTACCTGGCTACAAAGGGGGGGGGGCTCTACCTGGCTTACAAAGGGGGGCTCTACCTGGCTACAATGGGGGGGGCTTTTAACTGCTTACAAAGGGGGCTCTACCTGGCATAAAGGGGGCAATACCTGGCTACAAAGGGGGCTCTACCTGGCTACAACAAGGGGGCATCTACCTGGCTAATAAAGGGGGAAATACCTGGCTAATAAAGGGGGCAATACCTGGCTACTAACAGTGTCAATACCTGGCGACTAACGGAGTCAATACCTGGCGACTAACGGAGTCAATACCTGACTACAAAGGGGGCAATACCTGGCTAATAAAGGGGGCAATACCTGGCTAATAAAGGGGACAATACCTGGCTAATAAAGGGGGCATACCTGCTGCTAAAGGGGCAATACCTGGCTGCTAAAGGTGGCAATACCCCGGCTATAAAGGGGGGAATACCTGACTACAAAGGGGCAATACCTGGCTAATAAAAGGGGGAATTCCTTGCTGCTAAAGGGGTCAATACCTGGCTAATAAAGGGGGAATTTCCTGGCTAATAAAGGGGCAATTCCTGACTACAAAGGGGGCTCTACTGGCTAAAAAGGGGACAATACCGGCTAATAAAGGGGGAATACCCGGCTAATAAAGGGGCCCAAAACCTGGCTTTAAAAAGGGGCAATACCTGGCTAATAAAGGGGCAAATACCTGGCTACTAAAAGGGGTCTATACCTGCTACTAAAGGGGGGAATACCTGACTACTAAAGGGGGGAATAACCTGCTGCTAAAGGGGCAATACCTGACTACAAAGGGGGCAATACCTGGCTAATAAAGGGGACAATACCTGGCTGCTAACGGGGACAATACCTGGCTGCTAAAGGGGGCAATACCTGGCTACTAAAGGGGGCAATACCTGGCTGCTAAAGGGAGCAATACCTGGCTAATAAAGGGGGCAATACCTGACTACAAAGGGGGCAATACCTGGCTAATAAAGGGGGCAATACCTGACTACTAAAGGGGGCAATACCTGGCTAATAAAGGGGGCAATACCTGACTACAAAGGGGGCAATACCTGGCTACTAAAGGGGGCAATACCTGACTACTAAAGGGGGCAATACCTGGCTAATAAAGGGGTCAATACCTGACTACAAAGGGGGCTCTACCTGGCTAATAAAGGGGACAATACCTGGCTAATAAAGGGGCCAATACCTGGCTAATAAAGGGGGCAATACCTGGCTAATAAAGGGGGCAATACCTGACTACAAAGGGGGCAATACCTGGCTAATAAAGGGGGCAATACCTGACTACTAAAGGGTCAATACCTGGCTAATAAAGGGGGCAATACCTGGCTAATAAAGGGGGCAATACCTGCCTACACAGGGGGCAACACCCGGCTCATAAAGGGGGCAATACCTGACTCCTCATGGGGGAAATACCTGGCTAATAAAGGGGTCAATACATGACTACAAAGGGGGCTCTATCTGGCTAATAAAGGGGGCAATACCTGGCTAATAAAGGGGGCAATACCTGGCTACTAACGGGGTCAATACCTGGCTACTAACGGGGTCAATACCTGGCTACTAAAGGGGGCAATACCTGACTACTAAAGGGGGCAATACTTGACTACTAAAGGGGGCAATACCTGGCTGCTAAAGGGAACAATACCTGGCTGCTAAAGGGGGCAATACCTGGCTGCTAAAGGGGGCAATACCTGGCTAATAAAGGGGACAATACCTGACTACTAAAGGGGGCAATACCTGGCTGCTAAAGGGGGCAATACCTGGCTGCTAAAGGGGGCAATACCTGGCTAATAAAGGGGGCAATACCTGACTACAAAGGGGGCAATACCTGGCTGCTAAAGGGGGCAATACCTGGCTAATAAAGGGGGCAATACCTAACTACAAAGGGGGCAATACCTGACTACTAAAGGGGTCAATACCTGGCTAATAAAGGGGGCAATACCTGGCTAATAAAGGGGGCAATACCTGACTACAAAGGGAGCAATACCTGGCTAATAAAGGGGGCAATACCTGACTACTAAAGGGGGCAATACCTGGCTAATAAAGGGGTCAATACCTGACTACAAAGGGGGCTCTACCTGGCTAATAAAGGGGACAATACCTGGCTAATAAAGGGGGGCATCTACCTGGCTAATAAAGGGCAATACCTGGCTACAAGGGGGCATCTTCCTGCCTGTAAGGGCACTACCCGGGTTTTGGGGGCTACTACCTGGCTATAAGGGCAACTACCTGGCTTTCTTCCAAAACCATTATGCAGTTAGGTGGAATGGGTGTGGCTTTTTGAAGGGGCGTGGCACACCTAAAAGATGGGCATGTCCATGCAACTTTTTGCCGTGGCGCGCTGTGCGCGCCGCCCTCCTCGATCTCCTGCTTTTCCGCTTTCAAAAGTTGGCAACTATGTATATAAGTCCCTCAGTTAGACAGGTATATATGTCCCCTCAGATAGGAAGCTATATAAGTCCCTGCAGTTAGACAAGTATATATGTCCCCTCAATTAGGTAGGTGTATATATACACTCACCGGCCACTTTATTAGGTACCCCCTGCTGTAAGGGGTTGGCCCCCTTTTGCCTTCAGAACTGCCTAAATTCTTCGTGGCATAGATTCCACAAGGTGCTGGAAGCACCCTCAGAGATTTTGGTCCATATGACATGATGGATCACAGTTGCCGCAGATTTGTCGGTGCCATCCTGATGCAAATCCCCCGTTCCCCCACACCCAAATGCCTATCTGTCTGGGGGACTGTGGAGGCCATTTGAGTATATGAATCATTGTCATGTTCAAAAACAGTCTGAGATTTTCCCCGCTTTATGACATCGCATTACCCTGCTGAAATTAGCCATCAATTTTGGGTACATTGTGTCAAAAAGGGATGGCAGGGTCGCAAAAATATCAGGTAGCTGTGGCGTTGAAAACGAGCCCCAATTGGTACCAAGGGCCCAAAAGGTGCCAAGAAAATATTCCCCCACCATGACCCACCACCACCAGCCTGAATGTTGATACAAAGGGAGGATGGGTCCATGCTTTTCATGTTGTTGACGCCAAATTTTGACCCTACCACCCCAAAAGTCGCAGCGAAATCGGCTCATCAGACCCGGGAACGTTTTTCCAATCTTCTATGTCCAATTTCGATGAGCTTGGGCAAAATTTGGGGCCTCAGTTTTTCCCGTTCTTAGTGAAAGGAGTGGGACCCGGTGTGGTTTCTGCTGCGTAGCCCACTGCCCCAAAGTTCGCCGTACTTGCGTTCAGAATGCCTTCTGCCCACCCGGTTGTAACGGGTGGTATTTGAGTCACTGTTGCCTTTTTATCACTCGAACCAGTTGCCATTCTCCCTTTTACCTTGGGATCAACAAGGCATTTCCCCCCAAGGACTGCCGCTCACTGGATGTTTTTTCTTTTTGGGACCATTCTCTGTAAACCCAAAGAGATGGTTGTGTGTAAAAATCCCAGGAGATCAGCAGTTTCTGAAATACTCAGCCCAAAGCCCTTCTGGCACCAACAACCATGCCACGTTCAAAGGCACTCAAATCACCTTTCTTCCCCATACTGATGCTCGTTTGAACTGCAGGGGGAATTGTCTTGACCATGTCTACTCCAAAATGCACTGAGTTGCCGCCATGTGATTGGCTATTAGAAATTAGGTGTTTAAAGAGCAGTTGGACAGGTGTACCTAATAAAGTGGCCGATGAGTGTAGGGGCCCCTCGTTAGGCAGGTATATAGATATGCTCCCCTCAGTCAAGGGTATTAGATATTTACCCATAGACAAACATATATGAATATACGGTCACTTGGCAGGTTAAAATAAATGTAGGGTCACTCAGGCAGGGGATATAAGATATAGGGGCACTCAGGGAGTTTTATAGATATAGGGGCACTTCAGGCAGGGATATATAGGGGCACTCTCAGGGGAGGTATATAGGGGCACTCAGGCAGGCATATAGATATAGGGGCACTCTCAGGCAGGTATATAGGGGCACTCTCAGGCAGGTATATAGGGGCACTCTCAGGCAGGCATATAGATATAGGAGCAATCAGTCAGGTATATAGGGGCACTCAGGCAGGTATATAGGGGCACTCAGGCAGGTATGTAGGGGCACTCAGGCAGGTATGTAGGGGCACTCAGGCAGACATATAGATATAGGGACACACAGGCAGGTATATAGAGGCACTCAGGCAGGTATATAGGGGCACACAGGCAGCTATATAGATATAGGGGGCACCCCAGGCAGGTATATAGGGCACCCCAGGCAGTATATAAGATATAGGGGCAACACAGGCATATATATAAGATATAGGGCAAAACAGGCAGTTTAAAATATTGATATAGGGGGCACCGGAGGCATATATTAGATATGGGGCTAACTGGCAGGCATATATAGATATAGGGGCACAAAGGCAGTTATATATGATATAGGGGCACCAGGCAGAACAATATAGATATAGGGGCACACAGGCAGTTATATAGATATAGGGGGCACCACGGGAGGCTATATAGATATAGGGGGGCAGCAGGGGGATATATAATTAAGGGGGACAAGGCAAGCAATATAATTTTAAGGGGACACAGCGTAATATAGTTATAGGGGGCACACAGGCAGGTAATAGAATAGGGAGCACACATGCAGCATATATAAAAAAAGGGGGGACCCAAAAGGCAATATATATAGATAGGGGCACCGGCAGGCATTTTAAAGATATAGGGGCACACAGGCAGGCTTTTAAATAGTAAAGGGGCAACAGGCGAATATTTTGAATGGGGGGCAAAAGGGATGCTATAATATAGGGGGCACACAGGCAGTATATATAGATATGGGGGCCACATCTTTAAAAATAACAACTTTTATATCACCTTACCCTTCCCCCGCGCGCTCTCTTAAAGGCCACGCCTCAGCCCGGGGACATTCCCCCGGCAGCTCCTGGGGTACCAGCTATGCGGGCCGGCATCTGAGGAGAGGCAGCGTCGCGATTACCTCACTTCATCGCGACGCTGCCAGCTGAGCAGCACGGGACTGCGGCGGGTCCTCAGTACTTAGAGGACCCAGCGGCCACGCTGTGTCGGAGCCGGTCCGACACTGTCTGCGGAGCAGGGAGCGCTCGCTCTCTGCTCCGCAGAAGCCCTCAGCTGTATGTGCGTCCGCTGGACGCACATACAGAGACCGTCGGCGCTTCAGGCCTACGGCAGCGGCCTGCAGCCCGGCGAGGTTCGGGGCCCCTGCCTGCGCCCCTTAGAGACAGGCAGAGGTAGGCGCCCTAGGCAATCGCCTACCTCTGCCTACCTGTCGTCCCGGCCCTGTGTGTCAGAATCGGAGGCGAATACTTCCTCTGTTAAGTAAAAAATCCGAGGTATCACCTTGGATTTATGCCGAGGATTACACGGCAGATTTTTCATGTGAACCCAGGCTTAAAGGGTTTTGCCACAAAGGCATTTCATTCCTGGTTTTTCCAGCTTCAGCTCTCAGTGTGCTCAAAAGGGGGCATGTATGATTTGTTTGAACTGCATTCCCTGCATTGTGCTCACTCTAGTCAAACAAAGGTCTGTTTATGTAAATAGCTGTGAGTAGCTACAGTGAAGCTGAATTGTTAACACTTCTGCCTTTCAGCATATGGGTCCTGGGTTCAAATCCCTACAGGAACCAAACAGATGGATTTATTTTTATCAATGCACAGACCTGATTGAGGTTTCTTTTTCTTTATTTGCACTGTTTGAATAATTACTAAGGAGGACAGAGGAGACGAGTAGATTGACAGTACCTGGGGTTGAACACTCGATCAGCAGTGAGTGTGTGTGATTACTAAGGAGTTCAGAGGATGGGAGTAGAATGACAGCACCTGGGGTTGAACACTCATTCAGCAGTGAGTGTCTGTGATTACTAAGGAGTACAGAGGACTGGAGTAGAATGACAGCACCTGGGGTTGAACACTCAGTCAGCAGTGCGTGTGTGTGATTACTACGGAGTACAGAGGACTGGAGTAGTATGACAGGATCTGGGGTTGAACACTCATTCAGCAGTGAGTGTGTTTGTAATTAATAGGCAGGGAATAGCATGACAGTAGCTGCCTGAGAGGAGAGGCGATGTCTGAGCATGTGTGACCAGGTCTGAGAAGCTCTCAGCCCTGGTCGTATCCCCTGAAGACGAGCTGTACACTATGGACCACTAAGGGAGCAGCTTAAACAAAAATGGTGCAGAATTTTTAATAATGATAAATGGTGGAAATGTTTATTATTTAATTTGCAAGCTTCTCACATCAATGTCACTTAGTGGTAAAACCTCTTTAAACTCCACAAGAAACCAGAACCAGCTGTCCCCCTCCTCACCCAAGACCTTTGACCCAGCCAATCAGTACCTGCTCTGTACTGATGAGGGGCAGGAATCCAGACACAGGTATCTACAGATAAGAGACTTTTCCTTCTAGAGGAAACTCTGATTTGGCTGATAATTCATAGTCATGTTTTAAGGCTCGAACACTTACATACAGGGAAGCTGCCTACAATAGGTGACACCAGAGACAGAGGCGTAACTTGAAGCTCCTGGGCCCTAGTGCAAATAGTGAAATGGGACCCCTCAGCTACCATGTGCCATTTACAGTGTTGTGGCACAAGGGCCTTTTGAGCCCCTCAGGCTGCAGGGCACAGTAGCGACTGCTACCTCTGCACCCTATGGCCATGTCCCCACGGCACAGGTTTTCGGCCGGTTTTTCAGCCGGTTTGTGGTTTTTCAGACCGCCTGAAAAACCGGCCGAAAATGAGCACAATGGTGCTCTATGCAAAACCTGTGCAGTAGTCCCCACTGCACGGGTTTTGCCGTCGGACGGTTTTGCCGCCGGCGGTCCGGCGGCAAAACATTGTAGAAGCACAATCTTCTGTCCGGTTTCCCGACGGAAGATGTGCTTCTCAATGGGAGGGGGAGGGCTGTTCTCCGCTCATCGCGGAGAAAAGCCGCCCCCCCACCCCGTGGGGACGGGCGTAAAACAGGACAAATACCGGCCGGCAAACTGACCGGTATTTGTCCTGTGCAGTGGGAACGCGCCATATAGCTACAGCCTTGGCCAGAGAACTTTCTTCCTCCTGAAGAAGAACTAGTTTGCATATGATTTGTCTCAGCAGTCATTCAAGCAAATCTGTGCATTTATCTTGAGAGGTTGTGCATGTGAGAGATACCTGGTTGTGAAGATCATATACTGGACAATTCATCAATATCCTTTTCCAATGCAAAGCAGCTGTTGACATAAGCTGAACCAGTATTTACTAGGATTTGGGAGAGGCGACATTCGCATAATGCATTGAGGTATCTGGATTCTTTATTCTTGGCTTGTTTAGGGAATCCTAATCAAGGAAGTTAAGGTGAGCCATGCACCTGTATGAGCAGCAGATGATGATGGTGACATAATTTTGGCTTCTGGAAGAACACATGAATATTTCAACTCACTTGGAGCAAGCACAGATTTTGAAAACAGTGATGAATAAAAAATATAAAACAGAAATTTGCTAAATTTATCTGCAGAGTGATTGAGCTTCATTTCTCTAAGACCAAAAACCCCACTAACAAGGTTTGTTGTGATTTTAAGGGGTTATCTGGGAATTTAAAGATTTTATAAAACACTATAAACAGCATTTATAATGAAAAGTAAAGCTATTCCACTACCTTCATGTGTTTCGTTTCTTTTGCCTCCTTATTCATCTATCATAAGATCCACTTTTTGCTTGTAGGACTGTCAATAGTTTTCCAGCATCTCTTTCCTACAACTCCCAGACCGTATTGCAGTTGTTATCTAGGACTTCCCTTCACGGATATTACTTTTAGGATCTATGTGCTGTCATTAGTGTGTAATTCCCCCCCCGGCTCTATACTTGCAATCATCATTATCATGACTGCACCTTTGTGCTTGGACTCTATGTAAACACCTTACAGAGCTGTCAGAATGCAACACCACCCCCCAGCTTTGTAGTGATGTCTGCTGGCAGGACTCAGAGATAAAAGGTCCCCCCTCCCCTGTAATTCTAATGTATTTACTTATATTCACTTTCAAACTACAGGCTGACAAGAGTGAATGCAGCCAGATCGTTCTCTGTTCAGGTAACACCCACCAGTGAAGTGCTCCTGACCTGAGCCTTGCTTCAGCACTCCCACGGTGTGATGACACAACGAACATTGAGGCAGATGCAAAATCATGGGATCAATGAGTGTCACATGGTTTGCAGGTGGTAGAGGGGAGGGGAGGAGAGGGCTCTTTGTCTGGTTTTGCACAGCGGAACAGGTAAATATTTTTTAATAAGTATGAATTACAAACTTTAATATAATACAGTTGTGAGTTCTGTAACTGATAAAAAGTCCCGGAGAACCCTTTTAAACATTAATGGCCTATGGATTGGTTACACAGGTAGTGCATGAGGTACAGAACTGGCAGGGGTCCTGAACACCCACCTATCAAACATTGATAGCCAATTCTAAAGACAGGCCAACCATGCAGAGAGTCCCCACTAACAGAGGCGGGACGACGGGTAGGCCAAGGTAGGGGCGACCGCCTAGGGCGCCTACCTCTGGCCATCCCGTAAGGGGCGCAGCAGGCCCCGAACCTCTCCCGGGCTCCAGCCGCTTGCAATGGGCCTGAAGCGCCGCGTTCCTCTTTGAGACCTCTTCTGCGGAGGCAGAGACGAGAAACTCCCAGCTCCGCAGACAGGTCGGGCCCCAGCTCACCCCCGGCAAGGATCGCAGGATCCTCCGTTAAGTCTCGCGATGGGCCGACACACGGGCCGCGCGGGTCCTGCATAGTGCTGCACAGGGAAACGGGGCCCGCGCTCCGAGCGCCTCACACACGACAGCGTCATGCGACCTGAGTGATGTCATCGCGACGCTGCCGTCTGCCTGCGGGGCGCAGACGTGGAGCGGCGTCACAGGCCGAAGCACCCAGAGGTAGCTGCTGGCGGGAGCGGCGTGAGCTGAAGAGGACGCAGAAGTAGGAGCGCGCGCACCGGGAAGCAGGTAAAGGTAGTATTAATGTTGTTATTTTTAACTGACCTGCCTGTGTGCGCTGCCACTAATCTCTCTAGCCCTGTGCCGTCTAATAATGCCTTTCAATGGCCACCATATATACTGCCGTGGCCCCTATAGATGCCTCGCGTGTGGCCCCTACTAGTACAGCCCTGTGTCCCGCTATAATGCCTGCAGGTGGTCTTCCCCTATAGTACATACTCCTTTGGCCCTATAAATGCCTGCTGTGACCCCTAATACGCTTCAGCCTGTGGCCCCTATACTGCCTGCCTGTGCGGCTCCATACGCTAGTTAATATATCGGCCTAATTATCACGCCCTGCTGTGGCCCCTATATGTCCTGCTGGTGCCCGGGAGGGGGGGGTGGCAAAACACGCCTGCCTGTGGCCCTCCTCAATGCCTGTCAGTGGCCCCATAACGCCTGCCTGAGCCCCCATATTGCCTGCCTGGGGCCCCTAAAACCTGCTGGCCCCATAGAGCCTGCCTTGAGCCCCTATAAGAGCCACCTGTGACCCATACACTGCCTGTGGCCCCAGAACGCCTGAACTGTGGCCCTCACTAGACGCCTGTCTGAGCCCCTATTACACTCTGCCTGAAGCCCCTATACTACGGCCTGCCTGAGCCCTTATAACGCCTGCCTGAGCCCACCATCATAATAGCCTGCCTGTGGCCCCTAGGTTATATTACCTGCCTGTGATGCCGCTATATACCATGCCTAAGCCCTATATGCTATATAAACCTGCCTGAGATGGCGCCTATATCTATATACCAGCCTCGAGTGACGCCTATAGTCGATATACCTGCCTGATAGTTACCTACATGTCTGACTATACCTGCCCGAAGAGTGAACCCATATCTATATACCTGCCTGAGAGTGACCATAATATCTCTATAACCAATGCCTGAGTCCCTATATTTATATAACCTACCTGTCTATAGGGACAATATACAAATACCTGCGTGACTAGAGAGGGCATCATCTATATCCATGTCTAACTGAGTGAGGACTTATATACTTAAAAAGTAAGGATGTTTGCTGAAATGTGAAGGATTTCTAAAATAGTTTGGTACCAATCCTCAGTGGGACAGTATCAGGCCGGGAGCATAGCAGCATGAAGGTGTGAACCGTCATGGTGAGAAGAACAAAGGAAACGAGTGACCGACGTCTTGACTCAGAAAAGATCCTCACGGTGACTCACCTAAATGTAACAGAGCATGGGTAATCACAATTATATTTCTGCAAGCCTACAATTACAATTAGTAACTACCACTAATAATGCCACTGTATGGCGTGGTACTATGTCTCAGGAGCCTGTGTAGCAGCTGATAGCACATGAGGGTCGCGTTCGGGTCAGGTTCTGGCAGGATTAGTTTGAGCCCTTTATAATAGTTTGGGTCTTGGTTTTGTAGAGGGTTTTTAGTAACTAATCATTCATCTTTAGAATTTGCTCCATGTATCGGTGGATTATTTGCGATTTGTTATTTTGTAAGGATGTATTTCACTGTCATATGGAGGGGAGCGATTTTGAAAAAGCTAATTTGTCATTGCGTGCAGTGAGACTGCTAGAGGAGATGGACAGGAGTATGATGAAATTATGCAGAAAATTAGGTGACAGGACCTTTGCGCAGGGGCGAGAGGAATTAGTGTGGCGCGGGGGCGAACGATTTCTTGGGGAGTGAGGGGGGGGGGGGGGCGCTATTGGCTGTACTTGCCTAGGGCACCAAAATGCCTTGTCCCGGCCCTGCACACTTACCCCATGAAATTTCATAACATATTTAAATAGTTCATAAGGCTAAAAAAAGACAGGCATCCAGTTCGGCCTGTTGTTCTATAGTGCTGATCCATAGGAAGAAAAAAAAACATGAGGTAGAAGCCAATTGTCCTCACTTTAGGGGAACAATTCCTTCCCAACTCCAATCTGGAATCAGAATAAACTGCCCGGATCAAACGACCCTTCTCCAGAATCCCAGGTCACTAAAACTTGTTCTATTATTGACAAATCTAGAAATGTATCCAGACCCTTCTCCAGTAATCTGGTCTACTGTAACTTGTTATATTTTTACGAGCTAGAAATGATATTCAGACCTTTCTTCAAATTCTGGTCACTATAAACTTGTTATATTCATTTACATCAACTAAATGTATCCAGACCCGTGCTCCCAGAATCGCTGTCACTATAATTGTTATATCATTGCATCTAGAAAGTGTATCCATAGACCCTTCTCCAAAATTCTGGTCACTGTAAACATGTTATAGTATTATTACGCTAGAAAGTATCCAGACCTTTCCCCAGCTCCTGGTCACTATAACTGTTGTCTATTTATTACATCTAGAAATGTATCCAGCCCCCTCTCCAGAATCCTGTCCCTTTAACTTGTTATAGTTATATACAATCTTACGAAATGTATCCATACGTTTCTCCAGACTCCTGAGTCCACTATAACTTGTTCTATTATTAACATCTAGAATGTTACCAGACCCCTCCTCCAGAATCCTGGTCCCTTTTGACTTGTATATTATACATCTAGAAATGTATCCATGACCTTTCTTCCTAATCTGTCCCTATAACTTTGTTATATTATTACATCTAGAAATTGTATTCAGACCCCTCCTCCAGAATCCCAGGTCACTATAACTTGTTTATTATTACATCTAGAAATGTATCCAGATCCTTCTCTGCTCATGAATCCTGTCACTGATAACTTGTTCTATTATTTCATCTAGAAATGTATCCAGGACCTTTCTCTCCATAACGTCCAGGTCCCATATAACTGTTATATATTACATCAAGAAATGTTATCCAGACCCTCCTCCAGAATCCTCCCGTCCACTATAACGTTGTATATTATAACATCTAACGAAATGTATCCAGACCTTTCTCCAGAATCCTGGTCAACTATAACTTGTTCTATAATTATTACATGCTGAAATTGTATCTCCAAACCCTTCTCCAGACAATCTGGTCACTATAACTGTTTATATATATTACATTCATATCGAGAAATGTTACTTCAGGAGGGTGCTTCAACACAAAACATAGGCTCCGCGAGGGGTGGGTTGAGAAATTCTACGGAGTGCGTTTTGTAAGTACCTTTCTCCAGAATTCTGTCACCTTATAACGCAGTATATTAATTACAACTAGAATGTTACTCCGTACCCTTCTCCAGAATCCCGTTCACAATAACTTGTTAATATCTATTACACTCTCAGGAATGCATCCAGATCGCGCAAATTTCGACTCTGTTATTGATTCACCATGACAAGATCCCTCTGGTAAGGAGGTCCCACAGTCTCACTCTCGTACAGTAAAGAATCCCTTTTGTCTCTACGTGATACAGTCCCGGGGTATAAACTAGATCTGAGAGAGATCTCTATATTGACCCTTTGATGTAATTTAAACGTATTTATTATGTCCCCTACCGAGAAGCGCGTCTTTTCTCTAAACTACAAAAAATAATTCCCTTAATGCTTGCTAATTTCTTTTTCTGGGAATGAAAAACATGAGAGTAAAGCCAATTGTCCTCAACTTATAGGGGAGACAATTCCTCGCTCCCGACTCCAATCTTGGAATCAGTAATAAATCCCCGGATCAACGACCCTCTGCCAGAATCCTGGTCACTCAGAGAACGTTCGTTATATTACATACATCTAGAAATATCTCCAGACCCTTCTCAGAATCCCGTCACTATAACTCTTGTTATACTTAAATTACACGCCCTTGCCATGGTCCATAAATGTCATACCATGAACCCTTCCCAGAATCCCTTTGTCACTCATAGACTTGTTACAAATTATTACATTCTAGAAATGTATCCAGACCCTTCTCCAGAATGCCCTGGTCACTATAACTTGTTATATTATTACATCTAAAAATGAGTCCCTTCCATGACCCTTCTTCAGAAGGCTTGTCACTATAACTTGTTTATAGTTATTCCATCTACGAAATGTATCGCAGCAAACAGCTTCTCCAGAAAGTCCTGGTCACTAAACTCAAACTTTGTTAGTATTATTAGCATCTAACGAATATTTCTCCAGACCCTTTCTTCAGAATCCTTGATCACGGAAAACTTGTTATATTATTACATCTAGAAATGTCCCAAGACCATTCTCCAAATCCTCGTCACTATAATACTTTGTTTCTATTATTAATCAATCTGAATCTTTCCAGATCTCTTCTCCAGAATCCTGGTCACATATAACTTTGTTTCTAAGTTATTACACTCTAGAAATGTCTATCCAGGACCCTTCCCAGAATCCTGGTCATATAACTTGTTATATTATTACATCTAGAAAATTCATCCAGTACGCTGAGCTCGCTTCTCGCGGAATCCCCCATGCCACTATAACTGTTAATTTTTAAAAAAAAAAAAATTCACATGAGAAGAAAAAAACCCAATTAAAAGAATAACTTTTACTTGATATGCCTTAAAAGAAACGCCGCTCACAAAATGGTAGGGACCACTCCACAGCACACAAACACCAAAAATTTGTTCTCACTAGAGAGGAAAGAAATGCTGGTTCCTCTAAATATCAAATATCGCAATGATAGTGGGTACTGACCCACAGGGGTAAAAATGCCCCCGTCGTCGGAGTAGTCGCCCCTACAGGAGCGGCCCCGACCAATTGTGAGCGCACCCTAGGTCATACCCCTTAAACAGTTCCTAAAGGATACAGCAGCAGGACATCCCATATGTAACTGATAGACACTCCAGGAGAAACAATTCTAGTCCACATAAATCATTCTTTTTAGTCAACGATTACAGAACAAGAAAAAAAAAAAACAACGTCTGTTCTATCTATTGATTCAGAAACCTGTGTGATTTTGTTCAAACCCGACGCGTGTTTCCGCCCAAAAATTCTAAGGGTTCATCATGGGTAACAAAGATAACATTTAGCCAACAGAACATAACATAGACTAATCAGATAAAGATACTTAGCAATGATATACCTTAATGGTGGTAATGCCGTCAGATAATCCAAGTACGATACAGATTGAATGATGTGTCAGATTGCCTCATGTGGACGATACTGCCATCACTATAAACTTGTTATATTATTACATCTAGAAAAGTATCCAGACCCTTCCTCCAGAACTCCTCGGTCACTATAACTAGTTATATTACATCTAGAATGTATCACCGACCCTTCTCCAGAATCCTGGTCACTAAATAACTGTGTTATATTATTACATCTCGAAATGTATCCAGACCCTTCTCCAGAATCCTGGTCACTATAAACTTTTATGTTGATTACATCTAGAAATGTATCCAGACCCTTCTCCCAGAATCTGGGTTCACTATAACTTGTTATATTATTACATCAAGAAATGTATCCTCCAGAACCCTTCTCCAGAATCCCGTTCACGTAAACTTTGTTATGAATAATGTTGTTTATTAAGCATCTAGAAATGTATCCAGACCCCTCTCCAAATCCCGGTCACTATAACTTGTTAATTTTAATTACATCTAAAATGTATCCAACCCTCTACTCCAGAATCCTGGTCACTCTAACTTGTTAATTATTCACATCTAGAAATGGAATCCAGACACTCTCCAGAATCCCGGTCACTAATAACTTTGTTAATTATTTCATCTATCAATGTATCCAGACCCTCTCCAGAATCCCGGTCCACTATAACTTGTTATTTTATTACAGCTAGAAATGTATCCAGACCCATCTCCAGAATCCTGGTCACTAGAACGTGCTAAGTTATTACACTAAATGTATCACAGACACCTTTTTGAGGACGTGCGCTTGTTCTGGATACAGTCCTGGTAGATCATAGGCCACTATGTCTCTTAATGCAGTGCTAAAATTTTCCATCTCTAGACTCTTCTAGAAACCAAAAATCAGAGGGACACAAGTGAGATGGGACCAGGACCGACACTTCTCGAGGGAACTTGGGTAGATATGTATTTTCAACAGGTTTAAGGTTTATCCAGTTTCCATTCCAGGTTACATTGTAAGAATACATAGCATATGCCACAGAAAACCACAGAGCCGCTGAAGTTCCATGAAAAAGGTCAACAGCGACAGATTTACAAAGGAGAAGAGGAGAGGAGTACGTGAGTAACACATGCACGAGGCTATGGAGGACATCCACAGATGTGAAGACAAAAGCAGGACAACATTTATGTTTCCACAGACTCCTGAGCCCCAAGACACAAGTGTGAGTTAGGTTGAGCTCTCTACAGCACCCGGCTATCAATCATATTGGCCATGATGGCCACAACCTTCAATAAATGTTCTTCCATAGAACAAAATCATGTCAAATATTGATCCTGCCCAATACAAAGATAATCACCATAGAAATATATACCCGGTCCAGGACCTACTTATATGCGCAAGCGACCAGGTCTAAGAAGCACTTAAAAAGGTGTCATTCTAACTGTGAGATCATTGACAGGTTTTAAACCAGGGAAGGCCACCGTCATCTGATCTAGTCCAACTCTCTCTGCTTTAGACAGCATAGGCAGTCGTCAGGATGATGGACACACACTCATTTGGCGCAGCGTTCTTCTCTGTTGAGGAGGGGGGGGGGGGGGGGGGGTTGGGTGGGGGGGGGGGGCAGGGGGGGTATGGGGGGGGGGGGGGGGAGGGGGGGGGGGGGATTGTTTGTATCTTGAAAGATCTGAGCTCAGCAGAGCTGATATGGTCAATCATCTAGCTGTGAACCACTCACGAGCCTGAACAGGAAGTGGGAGGCCTGACAAGCTTAGTAGAAGCGCCCACAGCCTATATAGGAAGTGGGAGCCTGAGGCTGTAGACAACTCGCCCACAGTCTGAACATGGGAAGTGGGAGCTCTGAGCTGTAGAACCCGCCCACAAGCCATTGAACAGAAGTGGGAGCCTGAAGCTGTCTCAAGGAACTGCCACACCGTCACCTAGGAAGTGGGAACCTGAAAGTTGTAGAACGCAACCCACAGCAGAACAGGAAAGTGGGAGTCTGAAGCTTGTATAACTGGCCCACAGCCTGCACAGGGAAGTGGGAGCATAGAAGGCGAGGTTAGAAGACCAACAACACCTAAACAGGAAGAATGGGAGCTGTTACGCTGTAGTCACCGAGCTCACACCCGAACAGCGGGAAGTGGGAGCCTTGAGAGGCTGAAGAACTACCCCATGAGCTAGAATCAAGAGTGTGATCTAAAGCACGGCTGTGGCTCTGCTGATAACGAGCATGGTGTGAAAACCCTGGTATAAGAGCACTTCAAAATAGCATCTTGATATAGAGCTTCCCTCTGTTATAACGTTAACTTTTTCTGCTAAATGGAGCATGCCCTCCCCGCCATCATACAACCAGCTCAGGTGAGACCAACTGTTGTCTGGTCACCGAGAAAATGGTAGTTGATGGTTACAGAAGACACGTTTAACACTGGGCGAGCTTTGGATTCTTCAGACCTCTGCTGGGGGAAGCACTTTGTATAGAGGCATAGCCCCGCCACCTAGCATTAGAAATAACACCTCCCAAAAAAATTCCCAAGGGCCGGGCTATGAGTGACTCAGACAGTAATGGAGTCCTCACTCACTACCTGTATTCAGGTTAAATTACGCATAGCCGCCTCCTCTCGCATGTGACCATACAGACCTCCCATTATCAGCAGCGTATTCCCGGCCTACGTGTGACATTTACCCAGCACTACACGATAAGGAGAGAGGAACATGGACAATAGAGCCTATGAGAAGACAAACATAGCAAAAGTCCACTGTGTATACCACGTCCATCATTGTGGATCTGATAAGGACTATAAGCGATCCTCACCCACTTGTGGCGGTGTAAGCTCCTTGGCTTGGTTCCGCTCCCCCTCGCTCAGAAACTCTTCCCTTTGCCAATGCTAAAACAAAAAAAGTAGAAGCTATGATCTCTGATAAGGACTTTACGTTAATAGCTGCAAGCAGCGAAGACTGTGCGAGAGCTTCCATTATATTCATGGTGATATCTGCAGTCATTGAAGGTGCTTTAAAAGGTCAACTCTGTGGGTATGTTCACACGATGTATTGCGGCGCGTACAGTACGCGCCGCAATATATCGTGTGTCTCGGGAGCTCGCACTGATCAGCACGTACTCCCGGGGCCCGGGGGTGATGGGCGTCAGCCCGCCAGCCCCATAGACATGCACTAATACGATCGTATTGTACGAACGGGGAGAGAAGGCGTAATCCATAGTTCTCTATAAGAGCTATGGATTACCGTAATTATGGGATGCATTTCCCCACATATTAAGTGCAGTACGCCGCGGAATACGTGGCGAAATGCACCCCAAAATAAGCCGTGTGAACATACCCTAAGGGTATGTTCACACGGCTTATTTGTGCACGTAATTGCTGCATATTTCACTGGGTATTTTGCCCCGCATTGCGCATTATACGCGGCGAAATGCGTATAATCAGTGCGTGGTTCCAAAGCACACTGCATATTGCAGCGCGCATTATACGCGCCGCAATAAGCTGTGTGAACATACCCTAAGGCTAAGAGCACACAGCATAGGACAAATTACGTCGGAAAGCTGACGGCATTTGGTCATATCCCAAATCCGCGGATTTTGGCGCTGATTTGCACAAAAACCATGGTCGGTACAACTGAATTTACGGGAATCCGGCGGAAACCGCGGGGACTCCAGCGGGGAATATGAAAAAGTTGCTATTCCGCTGGTTTTTTAATGCGGCGGTTAAAAACCCACGAAAAAGCTACAACAGGGTTTTTCAAATGTTCTAAGCAGCCAGCGTACCTTTTATTTTACCGGTTTAATTTTTTTGAAATCCAAGGTTTCCCCTGTGCTGTATAGACAAAAACCTAAGGCCCGTCTACAAGCCGGGTTTTTAAGTCATTTTTACAAAAGATTAGGATTTTGAAACCCATCAAAAACCGACTGTAAATCATCCCCATAGACCTCAGTAGAAATCCAAGTATTTAAACCGGTCGATTTAAAAAAAAACAAACAACTTAGAACATGTTCAATTTTCCACCATTTTCCGAGTGAAATATGGTGGAAGATTGAACATGTTCTATTTTTTTTTTTTTTTAAATCTGACCTGTGTAGGCTCGGATTTTCTATTGAGGTCTATGGAGATGGTTTTACAGCCGGTTTGTAATCTACACAGAAAACGATTCAATTCTATGGGATGGCCAAGTCTGAAATCCGTGGAAAAAAAAGAAAAACAAGTGTAAAATATTGTTCAAATACTCCTGGGATTCTGAGTTAGAATCCAATGAGTATTCGTCCTTTGCCTTATGGACGCAGCCTAAAATTCAATCCAAAAAAACACAAAAAGTGAAACACTTCTGGAAGTGCTTAGCAGTTTTTCGTGTTTTTTTGATTGTCTGCAAAGGGGGGTTGCTGCCTCCATTTTTTGGTGTGCAACCCCCCCAACCATCCACTTAGGTTGGTTTTAATCAAAACAGAGTACAGCTGGGACCCTCATACTCTAAGGGCGACATGTCCCAATATGAATATTTTGCTCCAAAAAAAACTGTGACGCCCTTTCTCATATAAAAAAAGTGTAAAACACCCCAAAACCAGGCGATTATACGGGGGCACGACAAAAGGGGCATCAAATGCTATTAAAGATATGCGCCTACATTTTGTATGCGTCTAGATTAGGCGCATCAAATTTTCAAAGCAATGTAGACCAACCCGATTTTTGACGGTTTTTCATTTGGGCACTTTAAATTGATTTTAAAGACCTTAAAGGGGGTCTTCACTACTCAATTCATCTTACTTTTAGTTTTGTTTTCTCAGTTTATTTTTACATTCAAGGTTTTTACGGGCCCTTAGTGGCTTGCAGTGATGGGCTGTAAGGAAAACCGGGTCTGTAGCTATAGCGACCACACTGGCAGCCTACGGGAGAGTTCAAAAGGTCTGAGTATAGAAACCAGTCTGCGCCTATCAGGAAGTAAAACAGGTTTTAGCTATAGCGACCATGCTGGCAGCCTATCGAAGATCAAACAGGTTGTAGTTTAGAAACCGGTGCAGCCTATCAGGAGAGTACGGGTTGTAGATTACTTGGGGGGTTTATGACCCCGGGGGAAACAAAAAAATTTTTCTTTCCGGTTTTTGTTTTTTAAACAAAACTTTATAAAAAAAAATCATTGATAACCCCCAAAATAGCATGGCGGGCTTTTTTCACGCGCCCTAAAATTAACCTTTAGGGCCCGGATTATTTTTTTAAAAAAATTCTTATTTTACGGCCTGCGCCTTATTTTAAAAAAAAAGAATAAATTTAAAAAAAAAAAAACGAAACCCGGGGGGAAATGAAGGCCAAATGGGAAAACCAAAACGTTTTAAGTGGGGTCCAAAGGAACTTGATGAACCATTTGGGGGAAATGAATATTGTGGAGCAGTCGGGAAAAGGGTACGGTTTTTAAATTTTCTCCAATTTTTAAAAATTTTTCCCAAAAAGAAAAAAAATTTATTAAAATTTTTTTTTAAATAAACGATTTTTTTAAAATTTGGGGGGGGTTACCAAAAATGGTTAGGGATTTTTTGTTCTTTAACCAAAAATCACCTTTGAATGAAAAAAACCCTTTTGGTAAATCAACAATTTTACGGAGCTAAATGGTTTTGAAAATAAACCCTAAATTATTCTTTATCTTGGTGCTTGTTCTTTAAACAAATGATCGTTTTTCTGCAGGTGTCAGAGGCACGAGTTAGACCTCAGAGTCAAAAAATACAACACAGATGGTACATGGCATGAAAAGAAAATGTACACTAGAAATATACGGTGTTTGATAGAATTACAGCATATAGTGCGTTACCAGGAGCATACAGGGGGCGATCACAATTATGTTACACAATAAACCCAGAATCCGAGAATGTAATAAAACATTTGAAAAATGAACGTTCAACTCACGTCCGTGTTTTGTGTGCAAAATGTATTAGGAACAACTAAGTGGGTATGAAGGTTCCTACTAAGGAGCACTGTGTCTGCTAAGTAGGGTGGGCACAGGAACGTAGTATGGGAGCCGGATGAGTCCGCTAGAGAGGGGAGATGAGATGAGGTGTCCGGCAGCACCGAATCAAAGGGCTAAACATGAAGTACAAGGTGAGTTCAACCATTTCTGCCAAATGTTAGAGAATTTCTCGGGACAACCACGATGAAGAAACAGTATATATACCGTTTTTTTCAAACTATAAGACGCACTTTTTTCCCCCAAATTTGGGAGGAAAATGGTGGTACATCTTAAAGTCCGGAAAATACGGTAGGTGCGTCTTATGGTCCGGTGCGTCTTAAAGTCCGAAAAATACGGTACTTCTGTGTGGCATTTACTGAATGAACCCTACTAGAGGTATTGCTAGACATTCAAGGCGACATGTATGGATTTTGGTGCCCAAGCACCAATTTTATTGCCCGCATTAGTAGTGTAGAATGTGCCTGAATCTATGAACCTGTTCTACTGTGGGTCATAGATTTAGCGCTTTCGAGCTACAAAGCGTCAATTCAGGCACTTTTAAAGTGCTCTACCTGTTCCAGCAGTAATGCACCTGGATTTGCCGTATTGAAGTTATAAATGTGTAGCTTCGTACTGTTGTAGTGCAACCCCTCCAGCACGCCCCCAAAATCAGGTGCATTACAAAGTGCCGTGGGCGCTTTACAATGTGCTTAATTATGGAGTGCTCATACATTGAGCGCACAGGGCTGCGCCAGTTTTTGGGCTGAAAAGACACCAGACCACTGGTGCAGCCCCATAAAATGCGCCTAGTTTTGGTAGACTAAAGTTCATTTATGTCGAGAATATGGCGTCAAAAGTTTTTTGGGTGCAAAATACGGCAAAACTATGGCGCCTTCATACTGGGACATGTCATCCATAATCTTCGGGATCTAGAGGCAGGATTTAGGGTCATCAGCAAGCGGACAGCCCATCTCATCATTCAGGAACCTAATTACCTGTCCCCAAAAGAGGGCTGCATCTTAGAGCAGGCCCATGGTAGATGATTAAAGGTACCAGGAGGCACTTCAGGCACTAGTCCAAAAATTCAGGACAAAATTTATGTAATTGGGGGGTAGTATGATATGCTTAGTATGCTTATAAGTTTCCCGCTCACCATATTTTGGGGGCACAAGTTTGGAAGCCTCTAAGCCCATAGCCCATTGGGCATCAGGTATACGACCCACATCGCCCTCCCAAATGGTGATTTTCGCTCGTTTCCTGGTGTCTCTAGAGTGCTGCCTATTCATTTCTGTGTGTTTGCAACTCTAAGGCTGTGTTCACACGACAAGGGACAAAATACTTGTTGGATTCTGAATACAAAAACCGTATTGTCCGACAAGTAATTTGACCCATTTTTAACGTAGATTTTGGCTGGGTTTTTTTCCGCCAGATTTAGTCAGAAAACGAAATCCCCTTCATCTTTATGGGGGTTTTGGACATGGATCCGACATAGAGATTTTTAGGACGCGTTTTTTGACCACAAATCCGGAAGAAAGAAGAAACATGTTCCAAGTTTTTGACAAAAGCAGCATTTTTGCAATCCAACCCATTGAAAATCTGAATAGTATGGACTAAAACTCGAATTTTAAATTGAGGTCTATGGGAATGTTTTTACAGTCGGATTTTTAAGGTTTTGAAAATCTAAATCCGCACAATAGTCCAATAGTAAAGTCAGGCACCTACCACGCATAGTTTATATAGGTGCAGACTGGACCTGCTCCATAACACAAGGGGACACTTGGGCACTGTTACTTCCACTCCCTTCTGTTCATACAGGAACAAAATAAGGAGTAACTGTTATCAGTAATGCACGCAAATAAGAGCGGCCTGAAGGAAAGTAAACTAGAACAAAGTTACTGACCTTTATATGGAGAAGGAAACTAAATAAAGAGGATACACCGTCAACAGGATGCAAATCACAGGTTCCCATAAACTGAGAATGGGACCCAGAGCTTTCCCAAATGTACTTTGCCTCTATAAAAGTTAATGCCCATGAGTTCATTGTAATAAATTGTATTTATTTTATTTTTTTTAATGAATTTTATCAATGTCTCTGCTTTTTTTTCTGACTTGATAAATGGTAAAAAGCCAGCTGTGTGCAGCCACCTCCAGGGGGAGCTAACTGCACACTGCCAGTATAGAGCTGGACAAGATTTGTATACAATAAGCTTCCCCTAGGGATTGCTGGATATAACCAATAAGCAATGGAAAATAGTTTGGCACTTGGCCCCAGTTCCACTCCCATTACCTGCCACTATGTCAGACATCATTTCCACTGCCCTTATGGCTTGAGGTGGCCCATAAGCTGCTGAAGAAAAGCTCAGGTCACAGTGGTTTCCTCAGCATTTTATAGGCAATAAACATACAACATAGCAAAAAGCCCCCCCACAAAACTGTAAAACAACAATCAACTTATTGAGACCAAAGGAGAGAAGACCCAACGGTAAGAGGTCACAATCTCATATTGTGCTTGTCTACTACAAGAAGAAGGATGAGGTGAAGGAGGGCAACAAGATTGTCCCAAAATAGAGGAGTGTGATGACCTCAGATTAGATATAATCTTATCTCCTCAACAAAGCAAAATGAACAAAGCAATATATTTTGAAAAAGGCGTTATTTACCAATCCCTACATATTGAAAGTTAAAGGGGTTGTCTCACTACATCGATTCATCCTATGTCAGTCCTGTTTTCTTGGTTTCACTTTTGAATTCAAGGGCGTGTTTACTGCTTTACTGGTTACTACTGGCCTGCAGTGACGAGTTGCTAAGGACAACAGGTCTGTAGCTATAGCAACCAACACTGATAGTCTATCAGGAGAGATACAGGTCGTACTAGCGACCAGGCGGCACCTATCGAAAGTCAAACAGGTCTGTAGCTATAGCGACCAGTGCTGGCAGCCTACAGGGTCAACAGGATAGCTATCAACCATGCGCAGCCTATCAGAGATCAACAGTCTGTAGCTATAGCGACCTGAGAAGCTGATGCAGCCCATACAAGAAGGGATATCTAGGAATAGGTAGGACACTGTTAATGGACACATATTGCAAAGTGATCTTTAAAATAGAAAGCAATCCTTGCAGTGAGACATCCCCTTTAATCTTTGTAGTTAGACAACCCCTTAAAGAAGCGTGAAATGATAAGTCAAAAAGGCCAATAGCAAATTCCCAGTCTGTTATGGCAACTCCACACTTTGCAAGCAAGGCTGTAGATAATTTTCATCCTACTCAATCCAATCTACTAGTTAATACTTCTATTTAAAGTATGTGGTACAAAGTAAGAATTTTTAATATATAGTAAACATTTTTTGTAGATTCCCGCATAATCACTCACCAATTACAGGCTAAAAATCTGATGTTAAAAGCTTGTTGCCAAGGGGTAGATTATGTTGACGATTTTATCGACAAAGTTAAATCGGCGGTTTTTTTGTTGATCGAAATTTCCAGATCATGCGTTTAATTTAAGGGTTTAAAAATCTGTGAAACTTCTTTTAAAAATTGCCCTTTTTTCGGCGCTTCCTGAATTTTTGGCGGCCAGCAAATGAGTTTTACAGAATAGAGCAGGGGGGAGATGTGTGTGGGGACGTCATGATGGGAGTGTATGGTTGCGATTGGCTGGAAAAATCACGGGACCTCTTTTTACTTTGAACAGCGTTTCCTTTTTTCCCCTCAGTGTCTCTCAGGGGCTCAAAAGGGAAAGGACCTGCGCTCTCCCTTGGCCAAACAGCTCAAAAATTTTCCCCTTTTTCCCTGAAACAGAGAAACCTAAAAATTTGCTGTGATCCTTCCCAAATTTTTTTTTGATTAGGGATTTGAACATTTTATGTGTTAGCTAAGGGGGTTTTAAAACCATCTACCGCTGTAAAATTCACGGCGGTGGGAGCGGGGGGGGGGGCCGCGGCCACTGCGAACACAGATCAAAAGCTCTATCTATAAAGGAACCATGGGATAAATTCACAAGACTTAGTGTAGACTTGTAGTGGAATATCTTTATTATTAACAGTTTCGCTATTGAATATTTCCTGGATATTTGGGCAGCCTGACTTATATTGATAAACTTCATTTTAGTCACTGCAGGTACTCTTTTAGCTGCAAAACTCCATTTTCACAGTTATACATTTCAGATAGGTGTTCATTTAATTTTTGTGACTGTGAGATATCCACCTTGCACTTAAATACAATCCAGCAATCTTGTAGTCAGCAAGGGTTGTTTGTTGCAAAAATACCGGGTATCGTACGAAAACTTCACGTTACGTGTTCTTTTGAACTTTTGCGCACCCAGTACTGTTCATTGACGCGAGCAGCTACGTAAATTTATTAAACAGCAATTATATATTCACCACAGGTGAATTGAAGGGTTGCAAAAAATAACATTTATTATATCAAAACATACAGTTACGTGTTTTTGACTTTTGCGCACCCCAGTACTGTCATTGACGCAGCATCTACGTAAATCTTAAAACAGCAATTCTATTTCACAACAGGTGAATTGAAAGGTGCAAAAAATTACGTTTATTATATCAAAACATAACGTTACGTGTTTTTTGACTTTTGCGCCACCCGAGTTACTGTTCATTGACGCAGCATCTACGTAAATCTTAAAACAGCAATTTATATTCACCACAGGTGAATTGAAAGGTGCAATTATTACCATTTAGTATATCAAAACATAAACAGTTACGTGTTTTGTGAATTTTGTGCACCCAGTACTGTTCATTGACGCAGCACTACGTAAATCTTTAAAAAACAGCATTTCTATATTCACCACTGGTGAATTGAAAGGGTGCAAATATATCGTTTATTATTCAAAACATAACATTTACGTGTTTTTTGCTTTTGGCACCCAGGGACTGTTCTTGATGACGCAGTCATCTAGTAAATCTTAAAACAGCATTCTACTATTCACCCAGTGTGAATTGAAAGTGCAAAAAATACAGTTTATAGTATCAAAGTCATAACACAGTTTACGTGTTTTTTGGACTTTGCGCACCCAGTACTGTTCTTTGACGCAGCATTACGTAAATCTTAAACACTCAGGCCCTAACTCTATATTCACCACAGGTGAATTGAAAGTGCAGAAATAGAAAAATACCATTTATTATACCAAACATAACAGGATACGTGTTTTTTTGGACTTTTGCCCAGTCCAAGATTTGTTGTTTGACACCTTGCAGTTAAATTTTGAATCCAGCAATTTTGTATTGATTAGTGGGATTTGAAAAAGCTGTGATTTTGCCGTCTTGTTAAATAAGAGACTTTCCAAATACTGTTCCAGATACTTCTCAATTTATTATATTTCTGGACATGGAGCGAAATGCAGGTCGGTAAGGAGCAAAGAGGGGGGTGGCCTACATGGAGGTAGTGGTACGAGAGAGGTGCTCCTTCCATGCTGGCGACAAACACGCATGCCAGCGGATGTCAGTTGCAGGTCCCTCAGCTGTCATCGCTGGGTCAGGGCCCTGTGAATTAAGTAACGAACATCGTGACAATCGTGTCCTTCAGAGGTTAATGCAACCTGAATCTAGCCGTCTTACCTCCTCGTCCTCCCATGTCACGCCACAAATGTCGTCATCAGCATCATCAGCATCCGTCCACAACTTGAAGCGCCCAATTGTCAACTCGTGTACCCACCACTGTGGATAATCCATTGTCTGAAGGACACTCTTTGATGACAAAATGCGGTTGGGGTAAAGAAGGCATGTTAAAAGATCAAGGGGATGGATTTAGTCGTGCTCTGACGCCCAGTTACTGATGCCATCAGAGGAGGTGAAGGAAGTCGGTCAATCGGCAAAAATCACGGCGCGGTCGGCAACGGCCTTGCAGTGCCCCTTGCTTGTAGCCCGCAGCTTCTGGATGCAGAAGTCGGACGACCAAGTCAACCTGTGGTGATGATGTGATGATGACGACATTGCGGATCCATCCTGGTCTTTCTTTCCGCAGATTTGCTTGCGAGCGGCTTAGCAGTGGACGAGGAGGAAGACGATGGGGGTAGTTGTCAATACGGGTCCGCCACTAAAAGGGAGAGGGCGGTGCAGAAGTTCCGCTGAATATGGATTCCGCCAGCCACGCGTCAGAAGCAAACCGCCTCCTCGCTTATCGCCGTCAAAAGGTCCTGGGACCTCTCAAGCCTGGGCCTTCTGTGAGCAAAGCCTCTGATTCAACCAGCGATTGTCATAGCCGCCTATTGCCGTAGAACGCCAGTAAGTAGAGGCAAGAACTTAAGTGGTTAACCACACCACATGTCTAGTCAATGCAGCGAATGCATGAGTTGAAATGGAGGGACCACTTGGCCAAAAAAGGCCAGGACCGACGCCGGGTCCTCACCACTGTCACACCCTTCTGTCTCGGCCTCCTCTCTCTCCGCCACCAACGCCCCCTCCCCCTCCCCCCTCCCTCCCCCCCCCCCCCCCCCCCCGCACTCCCCCCCCCACCCCCCCCCCCCCCCCAAGAGTTCCTCAAGCTGCCATGTCTCTCTGAGTCATGATCCGGGATCAGCCTCGTTCAGCCTCCACCGTCGGCCCGAGTACCACCAGCACCACCAGAGACCAATCGCTACCCTTCTCCTTCCGCCAGTTTGAGACCTGCACGCCGTACAGGCGGCCAGTCTAGCGCCAGCCCTTCTGTCTTCCAGGTTGGGAACAGAAGAAAACACTTTAACCCAAACCATCCAAAGCCAAAAGCCTGAATGTCGGCATTGCCAGGCTTTTGGCCTTGGAAATGTTGCCTTTCAGTTCTTGGTGGACACAGTTGGGTTCCGCCACGTCATGGCCTCGCCTGCCCCCAATACCAGATGCCGAGCAGGCATTTCTTTGCCAGAAAAGCCGTCCCTGCCCTGGCCAGGCCACGTGTTCATCTAATATTTCAAGCGCTTGTCTGCATCTGTGTCGGAAAAGTCCCATCTCACCCCGACACATGGACTAGTAAGCACGGCAAGGCCGCTTATATCTCTGTGAAAGCTCACTGGGTGAGCTGGTGGGGGAATGGTATCTCTGGGGGTGAGGTGGCTCTAGGATCGGCGCACGCTCTTCAAAACCCGCAGGGATGGTTGGCAGGGCTCTTTCCGCCAAGGACCTTGGTGGCATCAGTGCCCAGAGACCACCAGGCCGTGTTGAAATTAAATCTGCCTTGGAGACGTTCCACACACAGGTCAGGAGCTGTGACGGCTCTAAGCAACTGAGAGCGAGCGCGGCTGGGTGACAAGAACCTTATGCCAGGCCAAAGGTGGTGTTCGATAACGGGCGAAATCTGCTGGCCGCCCTTAAGATCGGTAGCTGGCGCACATCCCTTGCCTGGAACATGTCATGAACCTTGTGGCAGAAATTTCTAAAGAGGGCTACCGGTCTGGACTGCATGTGATGGAAGGCACGAGGTCTGAGTTCGCACTTCCGCCGTCGCACCCTGTACGTCCCGCCTGGCTGCGTTGCAGGCGTCAGCTCGGCCTCCCGTCAACCGTCTCATTGTTTGACGTGGCAACACGCTGGAATTCACCTCCCACATGCTCAGCGATTGTGGCAGGCAAGCGCAATGCTTTACGCGTACGAAGTGACTCATGGCTGACAAGCAGCGGTACAGGACCTCGGGGAGTTGACCACCGAGAGTGGAGGCGGTGAAAGAGCTCTGCACCATCTGCCAGTTTGAAGAAGCCACCAAAAATGGTTCAGTGCGGACAATGCCTTGTCAGCATGAGCATTGTGGTGATCTTAGTTCTGGAACGATCGTTGGACACTCTGAAACAACAGGTACCGCCAGCGAAGGAGGAGGAGAAGGACACAGATGCGGACAAGGAGCCGTTCTCTCAGTCAAATCACAAGGCCCCGACAGTTTCACAATTTATCGGTCTTCATTAGGCAGTGGTTTGGGTCCAGAGCTAGGGCAAGGTGGCGCATCAGCTCTCAGGGTGCATCATCTCAGGCAAGCCAGGGCTGTGTTGAAGCTGTTCGGAGGCAGAGGAGGAGGAGGAGTAGGAGGAGGAGGTATTCTAGAAACGATGTTACCGACGTCCCTGCCTTGGAAAGAGGTTGGCGCGGAATTTGAGGCGGAGGGAGGAGATGAGTTAGATCAGTTTGCTTGTGCCCCTAGACCCGAGAGCTGGGAAAATCAGGCTCCATCTCTCACATGAGTGCTTGGATGCTCCATTTCCTCCAAATGATCCTCGCATTAAGGCCATCAAAATGAACAACAGTTACTGGGTGGCCACCCTACTGATCCCGGTACAAAAACAAAAATCAGCACTTTCCTTCCACCCACCCAAATAGAGAGTAAAATGCCGGAATGGAGGACCTGCTGATTGATCAAACTGGAGACATCTGTTGCGTCTGCTTCACGTCCCCAAATCGTCCGGTGGAACAACATCGCGACGTGACAGCAGTAGGTGCCAGTAGGCGTAGCGGCGCAGAGGCAAGGTGGCAGAAGCCTTAATGGGTGACCACTGGCAATCTTTGTTGACCTACCTCACCAACGATGCAATGCAGGGCCCACATCCAACACACAGAGATCTGCTTAAAGTCATGGTGCACGACTATCTGCGTTCTCAACACCGATGTTGTTGCATGTGTTCCGGACCCAAGAAGACTTCTGGGTGATCCAAAATGGACGAATGGCCCGAGCTGGCTCGTCACGCCATAGAGGTGTTGTCCTGCCAGCAAGCCAGCGTCTATCTGAGCGGTCCTTCAGCACAGCTGGAGGAGTCATACAGACAAACGCATCCGGCTTTCCCCGGATAATGTGGATCTTTGTGACTTTCATCAAGATGACATCAGGCATGGATCTTGCTGATGTTGTGGCCCCAATTGCCGAGGTCACCGATTAGTTGCGGTCTCTCACCTTCTTTTCAAACAGAAATGGTCCTCTTAAAACTTTTTTTTTAAAATGTTCATTTTCTTACTGCAATTTTATATTCTCTTTTCCAACAGTTCATTTTGATGGTTTTGCTGTGAGGAGGACTGTAAAAGACAGCAAAGGTTTCCTGGAAAAACAACGTAATTTACATTTACTCCCTTTATCTTAAGGAAGTTTTCGCTTTGTCAATGGTTTTGAGGTCATGTTGCTGGTGAGATACAGGCCAATACTCATGGTCCTTGGAAAACAGAAATGTGACTTCTAAGTGCATTTCTCCCATCCAATTTTTAATAGTGGTGAGAAGTATATTTATAATTTTTTGGGTCATGTTGCTGTGAGATTACAGCTATAATTATGGTACTTTGAATAGAATGTGGCTTCCTAAGTGGCCATTCTCCCTCACAATTTTTAACATTGGCTGAGAAGTCATTTTTATAATTTTTTGGGTCATGCTGCTTGAAAATGCAGCAATACTACAGATTCTACATTATAAAAAATGGTTGTTTCTACAGGACATTTGATTTCACAACTTGACCCAGGGGTAAGGGTCATGCTTTGAATTTTTGGGGCATTTTGCTGTGAATGCCGCACTACTACAGGTCTATCCTAAAAAATTTTTTTTTCAACAGGACAAATTTTCTTTCACATAGTCAAGAGTGGACAAGGGTGATGGTGCTTTATAAAAAGAATAGGTATTCCCCATAACCATTCACAAAAATCCCACATCCAATTAAATATCAATAACAAACCCCACTACACCACCATTCAATCTACCACCCAAACCACCAACATCCCCCCCTCTCCCCCCCTCCTTATTAAAACCCACCGAAATCCCCCAATATAAAATCCAACCTATACCACACCAAATCAATAACCCCCACTCATAACCCCCACCAACACATCAATACCCCCCCCCCACCCCCCCCCCCACCCCCCCCCCCCCCCCACGCAACAAAAAAAAAAAAAAAAACCCCCCACCCCCACCCCCCCCCCCCCCCCCCCCATAAAATATACCCCCCCCCCCCCCCCCCCCCCCCCCCCCCCCCCCCCCCCCCCCCCTTCACACAGGGGATGTACCGGACAATAACTTGACCAGATGTAGGTTTATTCAGAGAACATGGAGTATGGAGCACAGACAGAGAACAAAAAGTACAGAGGCATTTCCTCCAGCACGTTGAGTAAAATGAGAAAAAGAATGCCAGATAAAGGGCACCTGGGTGTAACAGGAGCGTTAACCACCCAGTATTTCCAAGTGAAGCTCCAATTGGTTCACATCATACGGAGGGGCAAGCGCTACCAGGTATTGACTGTGTACAGGGAAGGCTGGAGTTCTCACCTTCCGCTTCCGCACATCTGTTCAGCACGACAGTTTTCGTTGCTGCGGTCATCAGGGCATTTTAACCTGTGTTAATAGATGAACGGACGCCAGCCTGGGCTTTCACGCACCCACGTAACTTCGGCCCTAGGTCATGCTGTGGCCCAGGACAGGTATAGTCAATGTCCAGTCTCAACTAAAATGTGGTTGAAAGGAACTCCTTTTTCTTCCCCCATTTTTTTTTTTTTTTTTTTTTTTTTTTTTTTATCCAAGGCACTTTTAAATGTGGGGGTCATGCAGGTTTGGGGCTCATGCTGTGTCCAAGGACAGGTATAGTCAATGTCCAGTTAAACTAAAATGGGTGGTTGAAGACTCCTTTTTCCTGCACTTTTTAAATGTGGGGGTCATGGCAGGTTTGGGGCTCATGCTGATGGACCAGGACAGGTATAGTCAATGTCAGGTTTGAAACTAAAATGGTGGTTGAAAGTCTCCTTTTTCCGGCACTTTTTAAGGGTGGGGGGTCATGCAGGTGTGGGGCGCCTGCTGTGGCCCAGGGACCGGTATAGTCAATGGCCAGTGAAACTAAAATGGTGGTTGAAAGACTCCTTTTTCCAGCATTTTTAAATGTGGGGGTCATGCTGTTTGGGGATCATGCTGTGGCCTAGACAGGTATAGTCAATGTTCCAGTGAAACTAAAATGGTGGGTTAAAAGACTCCTTTTTCCGGCACTTTTTTAAATGTGGGGTCAGCAGGTTTGGGGCTCATGCTGTGGCCCAGGGGACAGGTAATAGTCAATGTCCAGGTGAAACTTAATAATGGTGTTGAAAGTCTCCTTTCTCCGGCACTTTTTAAAATGTGGGGGTCATGCAGGGTTTGGGGCTCATGCTGTGGCCCTGGACAGGTATAGTCATGTCCAGTGAACACTAAAATGGAGGTTGAAAGACTCTTTTTTTCCGGCACTTTTTAAAGTGTGGGGGTCATGCAGGTTTGGGGCTTTGCTGTGGCCAGGACAGGTATAGTCAATGTCCAGTGAAACTAAAATGGTGAGTTGAAAGTCTCCTTTCTCCGGCACTTTTTAAATGTGGGGGTCATGCAGTTTGGGGCTCATGCTGCGTTCCAGGACAGGGATATTCAAATGTCAGTTCAAGTAAGATGATGGTTCAAATCTATATTGCCTTTTTCTGCGCTTTTTAATTTGTGGGTGATGCAGGTTTAAGGGTCAGGGCTGTGTACAAGGACAGGGGATAGTGAATGTCTGTGACTTTTTTTCTGTGACTTTTATAACCTAAGTGTGTTGCTAAGTGTAGCTTGTATCCATTTGACTGTTGTGGATGTTAATTCAGCTTTCTCCAGCCTTGTTTGGTGTAATAATGAAGGTGTTGTTGCTCTCCATAGACTTTAATGGTAATCGCTCCTAAACGATGCTCACTATCGAGAAAAACCTTATCGATAGCGCGCCGGACTATCGACTATCGATCGATCTCGATAGCCAACGCAATCGCTCAACCACTAGTCATGGGCAATGTACGGTGCATTTCAGGAAACCATATCAGAGGGAATTGAAAGCAACCCATAAGGGGCTATGTCACACGGGGGATTTTGGCGCGTATTTCGCGTCGCTTTTGCGCTCTGATACAAGCGAGTGCACGCCGAAATGCGGTAATCCATAGCCCATAGGGGAACTATATATTAGCCCCTCTCCCGGGCGTACAATACGACGTATTGTACTCTGGAGATAAGTGATATGTAAATTATTTCGGCAAATACGTGCCCGAGTAAGACATCTGTGGGCCGGCGGACTGCCCCCCCCACTTCCCCGCACCGGGGGAGGGTGCGTATCAGCGCAACCCCCAAATCACTGGGCGAAATTTGCGGCCGTACTTAACGCCGTGCGAACAAGCCAAAGGCAAAAAACAACAGTCTACATTATTTTTTCAATAAAATTAATGGAAAATATTGCTGGAGTGTTTTTAAACCCCCTTAAAAACTAAGGCGGTATGGTGCTACTCATGCGGCAGCTCCAGCGTTGGTACCCCAAACCCTGCCGCTAGGCCCGTTTAGCCATCTAGATGTAAGCCGTTACAGAGAGGGCTTCTCAGAATACAGTCCAGATGAAAAAACTACCCCAAAAACCATTCAGCCCAACGAATATTTTTCTGGACTGAAAAAAAAAGGGGGATTACCCGATACCTCAAGAACATTTCATAGTAAGGGTGCCGCCTTTCATAAACCTCTGGAATCGCTATGTTTTACCCATCAGTGCTCAAAAATCTGACCCAAAATTTACCCCCATTAAATCCCCATTAAGGGAAAATAGGTGGGGCCGTATTTTAGAGGTCGCCGCAGTGTAGCAAAATTTACAAAACCTCCAAAGTACCCGCTTTTTCCCCAGTACCATTACCAAATTTAAAACTCCCCCCCAAGAAAACAAAAAAAATCCCAACACTGGGGTAGGACTTTTCCACATCTCATGGGACGTTTTTCCGGAGATTTCGTTTAAAGGGGGTTGCTCACTACATTGATTCATCTTCCTCAGTCCTGTTTTCTTGGTTTCACTTTTTAAATTTAGGGGGGGGTTTTCTGGGTTCCACTACTGCAGTAGAAGCCGTCTGTACATAGCAACCAGTACTGACACCCATCAGGATAACCCAAAAAGGCTGTAGCTATAGCGACCCAGTAGCTGATCAGCCCCAACAAGAGGGGGGTATCTCGGAATAGGTAGGACCTTTTAATGGACATATATTGAAAGATTTTTTTTGCAAGATCTTTAAAATAAAAACAATATTTGTGCGAGCAAATCCCTTTAAGGCTTTGACTTGGGTAAGACCCTAACTAACTGTCATAAACCTAACCATGTTTTTCTTCCGACGGCGTTACATAGGAGACGCCGAGACCGGGTGGGGAAAAAACGCACGCCTCTGCGACTTTTTGGGAGCTCTCCCCCCCCTTTTTTCAAACAACTTTCTCAGCAAATTAAAAAAGGGGAGAGAGCTCCTCGAAAAGTTGCAGTCGGCTTGTTTTTTCTGCCAGGTTTTCGCGCTCGTAATCCAGACATGGGGGCAGTCAGACTATGGACTAATACGAAACGATTGGAAGCCGCACCAGAAACTTGAGAATACCCTTTTGTCTTATATATGAGTATTTGGACATTTTAATGCACTAGTAGTGTTTAAAATTATGCACAAGAGTATTTACTAAAAGAAAAATTTAAAACAAAAGTGGCCGCCCTATAACTAAATGGATGACTGCAGGTAAATTCCTCCGATTTCCACATTTTTCAGTCCCCGGCATACACACCCACAACTGTGCTTCTGATTAGCAGGAAAATTCCTGAGAGAGAGTAACAGTGTGTTTTCTCTTGCAGCTTTGTTGATCTTTCTTCGGGACACTCTGACTCACTTCTCTAACGGGCAAAGCAGCTCACAGACGGGTAGTTTTTTTTAAAAACCCCCCCGGGAAAAGTATGGTTACAGCTCTTTCCCGGGTTCAGTTTTCTCTAAAGGGAAGGGCTGTAGAGTGTGTTAACCCGTAACTGTCCCTTTAATTACAGGAACGGCTGTAGAGTGTGTAAACCCTGAAACTGTTTGGCAAAATTTTAATTCTGTTTAAGAAAAAACCCTTTGATTCTTTTTTAAAATCACAGGGGCACCTGAACTTTTTTAACTAAATGTCAAAATTTTCAAAACAGCGGGAAGCAATGAAACAGACCAAAATTCTTTCAATCATACATCGGGATGACTTCTCCCATTTTGAAAAAGATGGGGGGCACCCTACAGCCCACATAGACGGCCGGCAGTAAACAGGGCCCAGGATGTCTAAATTTTTAAAAACTAGGGGGAAAGTGGTCCATTTCCCCCCTCCCCCCCCCCTTGTAAAGGTTGCTGTGCTTTTGGTTTTGCAAACCCGGGAAGGCCTTTAAAAACCCCCTGGGTGCCTGCCATAAACTTTACTTTTAGCGGCACCTTTGGAAAGGGGAAAAAGGTATAAAACAAAAAAAAGCTTCCATACTTTTTGTACATCAGTACTGCAGGATTTAGGACAAAAAACCCGCGGTCGCTTTGGTTTCCATCCATGGGGGACTAAATTTTTTAAAGAATAAAAAAAATTTTTAAAAAAAATAATGGGGCAGATTTATCAATTGGTTTTTTCTTTTTAGAAAAATTTTAAAGTTAGACTAGACGTCTTCAATCCCCAAAACCATTTATCACAGTTTTTGTTTAATCGGCCCCAGGTTAAAAACTTTCTAACTAAATTTTTTACCATTTTTAAAGGGTTGGTTTAACTTTTACACCAGAAAACTGAAAAAAAAATTTCTTGTCACTTTTTTGTTGCATTTTTTGCCAACCCTTTCGAAAACCCAAAAACCCCTTTTTCCCCGAAGCCACCCAGGGGGCGCAGACGCTTCTGAAACTGTCTAAAACCATAGAAAAATATGGCAAAAAGCTTTTTTTTGGGGGCAAATTGACCCCAGAATTCTGGCATAACTCCCCTTGATAGACTCCCCCCAAAAAGCATTTAGGTTCTCCTTTCCCCTTTTTTTTTCAAAGCTTAATATAAAAAACCCCCCATTCCCCCCAAGGGAGTTTAAACGGGGTTTCAAAAGGGGGGGCCAACCCTTTAGAAATTTTTTATTTGCTAGAGAGTTTTCATACTTGAGGCCCAAAAAAATATAAAAACACCCTCTTTTGGCCATTAAAAAAATAAATGAAAAAAAATTAAAAAAAAAAGGGGGGGGGGGGTTAACAAAAACTGAAAACCCCCCGGGTCCAAAAAAAGCCCGTCTTTTTTTAAGTATAACATTATTTACCCCATATGGTGAACGCTAAAAAAAAATACCCAACACTGAATTGTGGGGGAGGGGGGGTTTTCATCCGGGTTTTCCAGAAAAAAAAAGGGAAAATAAAAAAAGGATAAAAAAATGCACTTTGAAATGGTGCCAATCAAAACTATACCACACCCCAGAAAAAAAAAAAAACATCCCAAGCCCTTTACTTGGGGGGGATAAAAAAATTTTATTGATCTCAGAAAATTTCAATGAAATTTTAAAGATTACTTTTTTTTGTAAAGTAGTAAACAAATGAAAAAAATTTTAAAATTTTTGGTATTGTTGGGAATTGCCCCAACCTGAAAAAATACCGTTAAAACGTATTTATACCGAAGAGTGAACACCACAGAAACTCCCATAAAAAATGCTGCAATTGCATTTTTTTCACGTTCCACCCCACAAATAATATTATGGGGATTTCCCAGTACATTATACACTCACCGGCCACTTTATTGGTACCCGCCCCCTGCTCGTTAACATTTAAATTTCTAAAAAACCCAAATCACAGGCGGAAACCAGTGCTTTAGGCATGAGACATGGTCAAGAAATTTCCCCGCAGTTCAAACCCGAGCATCAGTAGGGGGAAGAAAGGTGTTTTGAGTGCCTTTGAAGTGGCATGTTTGTTGGTCCCCAAAGGGCTGGTTTGGGAGTATTTCAGAAACTGTAAACCCCGGGGATTTTCACGCAAAACCCATCTTGGGGTTTTACAGGAAGGGCCCAAAAAGAAAAAAAATCCGTGGCGGCGTCCTGTGGGCGGAAAGCCTTGTTGATGCCAGAGGTCAAAGGAGAAAGGGCAACTGGTCGAGTGTAAAAGGGAAATGACCCCAAAAGCCACCCCCTTTCAACCAAGGTAGGCAGAAGAGCATCTCTGAACGCATTAGTACGGCGAACTTTGAGGGAGAGGGTCAGCAGCAGAAAAACCCCACCGGGTGCCACTCCCTTTTAGCAAGAGCAGGAAAAAGGGCTCCCAAATTTGCCCAAGCTCATCGAAAATTTGGGCATAGAAGATTGGGGAAAAAACGTTGCTTGGTCGATGATCTCGATTTTGCGCGACTTCGGTGGTAGGGTCAAATTTGGCGTCAACAAAATGAAACATGGATCCATCCTGCCTTGTATCAACGGTCAGGTGGTTTTGTTTGTCATGGTGTGGGGGAAAATTTTCTTGGCATCTTTGGGCCTTGGTACCAAATTTAGCATGTTTTAACACCCTTTTGGAAAACTATGCCCCCGAAGAAATTTAGGGAGTTCAAAGGGAAAAAGGGGGCCAAACCTTTACTAGCATGGTGTACCTAATAAAGTGGCCGGTGAGTGTATATTACACTCAATAACCCCATTAAAAACATCTCGTCCCTCAAAAAATAAGCCCTCATATGTCTATGTAAATGGGAAAAATAAAAAAAAGTGGTGGCGCATGTAAGGCCAGGAGGAAAAAACGAAAAACAAAAATAGCTTTAGTTTTATTCGTTCCAACACTTCAATTGTTATTGAGTATGTTCTGTGAATGAGCGATTCCTAAAAAAATTATTGAGGGAACGGGGCAAGCACATACGTATCTCACAAAAGTGAGCATCCCTCATACTTTTTTTAAAAATTGTATTATAAACTTTTCATAGACAACACTGAAGATCTACACTTTGAAACAATGTAAAGTAGTCAGTGTACGCTTGTATAAAAGGGGAAAGGAAAAGGATTTTAGTGGCTGCAAACCCGTGGAAATTTTTGTAATTGCTGTTCAAGGGGGAGTTTAAAGGGTTTTTTCACTACAAAGATCATATCCCTTAAAGATGGGGACAGTAAAAATAGAC